>JASXSY010002683.1:0-45077 GCA_034509805.1 Sipha maydis
AGTATTGAAAAGTTGAATTTTTGACTAGCGAAAGTACAATCTACATTCACTTTTCTTTCAGAAAAGTTGCTGTGTAAGCAAATCGAAGCATTTTTACTGCCAAAAAAGGTGTCGTCAGACACAAAAATAAAAAAAAAACACACATCATTGTAAATCAATAGATTCCATCACTCCGTTCAGAATCTTAAATCAAAATGATATTTCATTTTAAATGAACGTTTTTACATTTTTATTTTGGCTTAATTTTAGAAATTTTTATGTATTAATAAAAATGTAAGTCATAGTGCATCAAACGTCTAACTTTGATGTGGTTGTTAAGAATATTTTAAAAACTATTATAAAATAGTAAATGATGATTTTATTGTAATAACGAATAACGATTTACATGCTTAAATTTAATAATAGTATGAATAATTCGTATATTTGTTGTAAAAAAAAAAAAAAAACTAGGTTGGTACTTGGTAAGTTTATAAAAATGGATAGCTAAATATATAAAACTTTAATATTATAATATTAGTTCAATATATAAATACTGTCTTGTTTTAGATATACATATGTAAACGTATATATTTATTTTAAAAAAAATCAGCGAAGGCTTTACATACATTTTTTGACTTCTCGATATTTCAGTTATGTTTTGTAATAAATGTAATACATATATTATTTATAAATATTAAATATTTAATCAATGATTAATACATATGTTTGAAAACTTTGATAATTGCGCATGACGTTATTTTAATGATTTTAACAATATTATGTCAATATGTGAGAACTCTTTTTAGCATGACGTATAAATATAGAGGTTACTTAATACATTAGTCACGTTCAACACATAATATAATGAATTTTAATAATTTTGTTAAACTTCCTGGATGTGATGATTGGAATACATTATTATCATTTTTTGTTCTATAAAATTTGATGACGATTTATGAATATAATAATATTTATATTATATTTAATACTCATAACATTATATGTATATTTATTATTAAATAGATAATAAAGAATAGTTTAGTTTTTATGCATCTTATAAAGATTGCAAACTCACAACAGTTACATATTTATGTGTATAATTGTATGTAATTTATCATATTTTTTTGTAATACAATTTGAACAGTTTTGCATTGGGTATTGTGTATAATGTATAATATATTTTTTTAATAAGTATATTATACGTTTTGATAGTTTTAAATGATAAGAAACTGTAAAAATATTACATTAAGTATAATTTTTTTGACACGAATTTATTGACTTTGTACATACTTGAAGATAATTTTTTAATTCGAAACCGGTCGTACATTACAAATAAAATAATACTTCAGACTAAGAATTTGTTTATTTATTTAAACTGTGTATTTATTTATTAATTTATGAGTATTAACCATTCACCAATTTTTATTTTATTTTTTTATAATAATTGTTTTGCTGTATTTTTTAATGATATTTCAAGGAATATTTTGACTTAAATACATACCCTTATCATAGGGTCTAAGAACTATGAGTCATTATATATTTATGATAAACATGGTATTTATAACCGTCTGATGATAACATTGATAACTCTAATAATAATAAATCTGTATTGTAAAAAACTAACTCTAAAACCAATGAAGGAAATATTTTCCACACCATCAAATAATTTCTATCAAATCTCGTATTATATCTTTTGACCCCGTATAACCTTGATTATATATACCTTTTGACTTAGTTCGCATATCAATTGGCATAGTTAAAAATTAAATTACAAAATATTATATGAAATTATATTTATATTATTATCTTTTCGTTTGATACCATTCATTTTTGAAATGTTATCGTTAGTTTTTAATGAACATAGACAGCCAACACGTTGTTCGTCTTCAATTTTATTACGACATCCAAGAAATCGTTAATGCCACTCAAAAACATGCGATCGTGACATAATAGAATTTCCACGTACATTGGTCAACAAGCGTATACTTTCCACCGCACCTGGAACAATGTTATTGACTAGAAATATTTTTAATTTACAACGACTTAGAACATGAGAGTATTTTAAATTAATTTGAGAGTGCTTAAGTACTCCCAGCATCTCTTTAGATGCGCCATTGATTATGAAATATGATTACTATAAACTGATGAATCAATAAATTATAAAATTAGGTAATAATAATTAAATAATTAATTCATGATTTTTTTTATAGTGACAATATACTTAAATAACACCCACATAATGTGTGTATACTGTACAGCAGTATACATCCTTTAATTTTTAATTTTGTGGTTGACAGTCATATCAGCTCATATCAATATTGAATACTGAAAATTGAACATTAACAAAAATGTATGTAATATTATATTTTATAAAAATATATTTGAAATCCTCGTTAAGTTATTAATTGTTGGTTAAGAACGGAGAGTTTATTAGTGAAAAGAAAATCGGGAAAAAATTAACATTCTATCACACCAAATAAAATTTAAAAAAACAACTCATATTGTTTTACCAGAAATAATGAAACTCCCAATTCTGCGTTAATTCATAGTAGTAGCAACAGGGTTCAAATTTAATGAAAAATACCCGTATATTGTTATATTGGATGTAATATTTGTTCATCTGAAACATGGTTAGAAGTTTTAAGAAGGAGAGATTAAGTATTTCTCATGATTGAAGTCATGATTCAATTGAAGATTCTGGAAAAAATCGTTCTAACCATCAAATCTTCGAACTAAAACTAAAAAAAAAAACATTATGAAACTGAAGGAAAGATTTAATTTAAAAGAGAATACTACAAAACTGATCAATGACTAACATTTGTGGAATATCTTTCAATCAAATACTTATAAGTTTTATTATTACTCGCTAAAAATAATTTTAAAAAAAATATTGTTAATGTTAAAATAGTTATTATAAAATAATATTGATAAAAATTAATTATTTTCTATATTAATTAATTTACAATATATGACTGTGTTACTATATAGCTACTATATAAGTACTCTCTACCCAAGCATTAGAAGAGTTTTTTATGACTACAACACTGTTTACCACTAATAATTTATAGTTTTAATTAAGAAAACTGTATGAATAAAATACTACCGATAGAAGAGAAATATACTATTAATATTATAGTTTTAGATTTTGTAAAATTTTGAAACTAGATATATATCTATTGAATATTCCTAAAGTTTGGATTCATTATTTTATACACTGTTTTTATAGTCTATCTTAGGATAGGCAACTTGATATTTTGATTAATGCGTGTATATTGTTAAGAGTTATGTATACATTGAGAATGTATACATTTTATATATATTACATATTAAATCTATATAAATAAAAACTATTAATTATAATACTCGTATAAATTGCTAAATAAATATGATATAATATAATAAATGATAATATAAGAAAATTGATTTTAATAATTAGAAAAAGCCCAAAACGTATATATTAACATACAATAATATCAAAATTTTTTTTTCAATGACTATCTATTTTAAAAAATGATTATTATTATACTCTAAATTCGCTGAAAAATGGAGTATAAATGAATCTTTTAGCAAAACTTTACCAAATCCTTTCTTTTTGAAATATTAACGTAAATCATAAAAGAAAAAATATTTTACGAATGGAAAGTAAAGTAAAGGTTTGAATACAAAATATTGTTGTAAATAAATTATTGGGTCACAAAATAATATATTATAATTAGTGTTATAAACTGATTAACTTAGAATCAAATCCTTTGTAACATGTATACACATATTATTGTTATACAGTAAAGTTAAAAATTGCATTTAAAACTATTTAGAATGAGTGTATAGGTTATAATAGTTATTGGTAATTAATGTTAAATATTAGAATATCGTGCGTTGGATTGCACAAATGTTTGTTAAATTAAGTTAATTTAAATGAAACGATTAAATTATGATTTAAACTCTATCGACCAAATATAATTTTTAATTTGAATTTTATAAAGTTTTTGATAATTTACATGTTTTTAAATACAAATCATTTTCGCAGAATTAACATTCTTGAATCCTTGATCCTTATAAAATGACAGACCGTTTTTATGTAATCATTTTCTGATGACACCATTGAACATTTTCTTTAATATTTTCACATAGTTACTTTAAACACTTCTTTAAGTGTCAACTATGTACACAATTTAACGAAGTGAATGGCTGTCTTTATTTATAACTGTTGAGGTGTATTATCAATTGATGACTTTTACCTGATTTGTACCTGTATTTTTTTTTAATATTTAGAATTATACAAAATAATAATATATAAATACTACAATAAAATGTTATATAAATATATATATATATATATAAACTAGCTGAGCTCATGCACTTAGTAACCCATTAAAAATCCTACCTCTTTTATGTCTCAAACTGTGTGTTAAATCCGTTACCTGTGATTATGCTAGCAGTATTTTTTTTATACATGTAGATAGATAATGGTTAAAATATATTATATATTCAATTTAGTTTATTATTATTTAATTTAATTTTTTTTATCGACATTTTACTGACAAACCAAGTATTCAATTGAATGATATTTATTGAAGTGCATTTGGATACACAATATTTTTTGATCTTCCTTTTGTTGTGTACACAAATAAATCAGAAGATTTTTCGACGCGTAAGTATGCCATATACAGCTGTCCATGTGAGAAGAATGAATTTTCCAAATTCAGTCCACACACTTATAATGATTTTCCTTGTGCTTTGTTGATGGTCATTGCCAAAGCAAGTCAAATCGGAAACTGCAAACGTTTGAATTCGAAAGGCATATCTGTTGGAATCATTGGGATGCGTGGCAACAGTACATCTTCGTCTTTATAATTTCCGTTTAAAATTGTAGCTTCGATAATGTTGTTCATCAATTTTTTCATTGAAAGTCTGATTCCATTGCAGTCTTGGTAGATATATATAGTATATGGATTTTTGTGGTGTAATTTTACATTTATATAATAAATATATAGTATAATATAGCTACCCCAAATAGTTGGGAGGAAGGCGAAGTAGAAGAAGAAGATAGTATAATATACTGTTTACCAAATATACATATATATTATATAAGTACATTTTTATGTATAAATTATTCGTAATTGTTATTGACCTGCAATCTATAGCAGTTAAATCTAACCGTCAAATTAATAGTCAAGTAGCTTCAGTTATACTACTATATTATGTTATAATACATAGTACCTATGTATTATGAGTCATTTATGTGTGTATAGATACACAAATTTCCGTCAATTGTAAAAAACTGACGCTAGCAGAATTAATTTTTAACTATTGAAGAAATATACTCATATATTTACCTATGATTATACTCATGATGTCTTATAGGTAGACATGTGTAGGTACATATATTATTTTAACTGTAGTTATTGTTGGTATAATATACGGAAACCACACCCAATTTTAGCATAATTATAATAAAAACTCGAAGATTATTTGACAAAAGATAGAGAGAGACACCAACTAACCTTTTGTTCAACGTCTTGCACCTGCCAACGACCGTGGTGCCGCTATCGTGATCGCGTCATAATCGAAATTACTATGCACACTCTGTATGCACGCGTGTGGCGGCAGTGTCAACAATCGGTCTGTATACCAGTCATTGTGTATATAATACGACGCGTGCGATCCCTGCGCACCCTCGCCAGATAGTGCGCATGCGCAGGCGCCCTTACGGAAACGTCTATTCCCACACGCAACACGCTTTAACGGTGACGCGAGAACAGTATCAGAAGGGGCGCGGCGGACGACAGTGGTGGAGGCAACTGGCTCGTGGCGTACAGATAAAAATATAATGGTACTATATTATGTGCGTTCGACACACTATTCAGTAGTTAAGCGGCCGGTCGATCGGCGGTGCTATGTACGTTTTAATTTTACCATCTTTCGGCGTATTCCTATAATAGTACGGTATAATCTGTAATGGTCGTTTGTTGGGGAAACGATCGAGATCGTAACGTATGAAGAATACAAAAACGGACGGAAAAAAATAGTTTGACAAATAAGTTGATTTCGATTTGTTTATGTTTTTTTTTTTTTTTCTATTCCGTTTCCCACTGTTCGTAAAAATTACTGCAATAATTATAATATAAAATATAAAATTATTACGGTGATAACATAATAACACTGCCATCGAATGGTTTGACGACGAATCGTTTTGCAATGAATCTATTTTTTTCACGAGTGAATGTGCAGTGATATAGGCACACCTCGGTCGCTGTATTTCGAAGTTATTATACTCATCGGTAGTGTGGATACTTAACATTTTTTTTATAATTATCTATTAATTATACTTTGTTACTTTTTTTACTTCCGTTATTCGATTAGACCTTGTCTAACACGCGTTGGAGTCATGGGAGATGTTAAATACCAGTCCGAAGACAATAACAATGTGCCAGTCGCCAAAAAAAGACAATTGTTCCCAAAAAAAGCCGAAGTTGATTTGTCATTTGAAAATCTCACTTATACTGTTTCAACGATTAACCAATACAAGTTGGGTAAGTGTCAGTGAGGGTTTCCTAAATTAATATTAAGTTATATTCTAAATTGTAATTACTATGCACAATGTTAAGTTTCGTAATTAGAGCACCCGCCTGTAAATATAACAAAATATAATAATCATTGCGTAAAATATTAAGTGGACGAATGGTGAGAGCAAGATACAAGGGCGAAAGCAATATCACCATCCCTTTACTATTTTTATTATTTCTGTTTACATAATTCAATATAACGCGGTTCTTTGAAAAATATAAATTATTATTTAGAATTGTTCAGATAACTACTATATCTATGATTTTAATTAAATTATACTAGTTAACTATATACCGGTAAACTTATCTCAAGTAATTTAATTTGTAGGTACACAAGAAATATATTTACGACATTTTTTACATCCATGATCTATCCACGTATTAAAAGTTTCTTATTAAAAAACCTTTAAAAATTATATTGCTACTCATGTATAATATTTGATGAAATATGTTAAGTACATATAATAATAAGTTTAAGTTTAGTTTATTGTTTTTTTCAAAAATAACAGCTTAAAAATTATACAAATTATACAATAGAATTATATAATAGATTATACATATAATCAAAGATTTTTAAAATCTTTTTATTTTTGTTTTGAAATATCGATAATGACTTATTTTTATGATTGCACTTATAAGTATATATATGTATACATATGTTTCTACCGAAAAATAGATAACAGTAGAAAAATCCTAGTAGTAGAATTAATTGTAATATTAATTTTTTATATGTATACATTGTTTATTTCAAATTAATATTGTGTTGTAAATACGATATTTTATTATATAGTATATAATATTTGTTACATCTTATTATCGTTGTTTTTTTATATGGTATCACTATATGATTTTTGTTTAAAAAAAAAAAATTAATGAAGTGTGAAAATGTTAAATAAGATGAACTATTATCATTCTAAAAATGTATTGTTGGATGTTATTTAGAATATAGGATATAGATCATATTTATAAAAATATACTAACTTCATCCAATATTTTAAAGATTTTAATGGAATGTACCTATTAAAAAAGTTATTAATGAAAACAATTTCTTAGTTATTATTGTATTCATTATTTACATTATTTAAATTGAAATTCTTGAATTTGCACTATTGCAAACTATAACTCTATTAATCTAGAGTAGTATTTAAATTTTTTGATTCGCGACCCAATTTTCTTATCATACATTTTTTGCGACCCATGTCATTTTTGTTAGCCAAGAAACCGTTCAAATTGCATAATGTCGTAGTATGTTATTGTGAAAGTGCTTTTATAACTAAATAAATAAAAATTTATATTTTTCTAGGTAAAATTTAGTTTTTTATTATATGTTATGATACAAAAACTATTTTTTATAATACAACGATATTAACTCGAACAGAAGAACAACAGCAATAATTTATAAAAATAATCTTTAACATTTATAGATAAATAACCGGATCTTTTATCGATTAAAGTTCGGTGCACACTTGCGTTATTTTCTAGCACGACAACGCTGCGACTTTAAATTCCATTCTTATAATCTACAAATATAAATTAGTACAGTTTACTTGAAAATTATTTTATTCGATGTCATATTAAATAATTTTTTAGTGTCATACCTAATATACATAATGTAGTATAAGTATGGATTTTTTAAATAGTATACAGTATACTTATTGCTAGTGGTGCAATAACCGGGGTTGATGGCGATCTCTAACGTCAGGGTCCCAAGATTTAAAAGGGGCCTCATCAAAGAAGTAAACTTAGAGAGTAATTTTACCACGAAATAATTGAATAGTGCGTTTAACTATATGTAAGTAGTAAGTAGTCTTTATTAAAAAAAAAAATTAAATTTACTAATACTTCAATTGTTATTACTAGGGCAGAGGACTTGTAGCTCTAAAAAATCACCAAATATGCACATAAATATACAAAATATGCACTTAAAAATACAAAATATGCATTTTAAAATGAATATTTTTGAACAAACATTTTTTGGTACACTATTATAACAAATTTATAAACAATTTACCTCGAATAAAATCAACGTATCGGGTTGGTGATCGCAATTCTCTATGTCGAGTGTCCGGGAGTGAGTTATGTTACTATGATCCATCGTAATCGCTGATCAAATTTCCAAGGAACTCTAGCTTGTACAAAAATTGCCCACTGTGCCTCCCCCCACCCCCTTGAATACGGGCTTTTATTTATACTATGTTGAATACGAGTTATTATTTATTATATCAATAATAATAAACATAGATATGCTTTAATATTACCTAATTAAAATAGATCTAAAAAGTAATACTCATATTCAAATATTTGTTGAAAATATTGGTTTAATTGTAATTTATTATTTTAGATTCAAATATTTTTAATAAAAATGCATTTATTCAACAATATAAGTAGAATTTACATTTGCATACATTTCAAATTTTTAATGATTAGTGATTGCTGATAAAATTGACGGAAAAAAAAGAAAAGTGATTAAGATTTTAAAAAATAAAGTTCTCTGGAATTACTTTTAACATATCAAATTAAAAACTAATATTGTTTTAAATTTGAAAAAATTACAAAAATAATGTATATTTAAATTAAATTAAATTTTACAAGAAGTATCCACCTCCCCCTTGCAATAAAAATAAAAAATATAGGTGCTTTAATTTTAATATTGAAAAAAAAAACAGTAAAGAAACTTATTTATATTAAGCATTTAATCGTAATAAAAAAATGATTAAGTACATAGGTTGAATATTAATTAGATCTATTAATGATAAAAATAAATTATTACTCATTGCATTTGTAATTAAGCATATGTATACATTTCAAGTATAATAATATGTAAGATAACACATTTAAGCTTTTATCTTTAAATTTGCATAATATCTATTGTTTATGTAATACGTTATATTAACTATAATATAAATATTATCATTATTATTAAAAAAAGTTTTTCCCTAGTTAATTTTTAAGTGACTAGCTTTGGTCTTAATTTGCAGTATTTTATAATTCAATTAATGTGGTTTTTCAATACATAAATACATAGACAAAACATTTTATGGGTACATGTCGTAAATTCCCAACATTTATACGAGGTGATAACTCTGAAATCATATAATTTAATTATGATATACGCAGTAGAAATATTATTATACTAAACAAATCAACAAATCCATGATTATCACGATCAACGTATAATTATATTGCCAACAACATTTTTATATTCATATAGTTATATCATACAAGAGAATTTGTCAATAAAATTGTATTATATGTTAATTAGTTATTTTGACTTTGATATAATGTCAAATTTAATATATAAAAAAAGTTTTATTGATATTATTTGAAATAATTACTGAACTTTGATTTTAAGTATTTTTAAATATGATATAATACCTTATCGAATTATTAATAATTTATTTTAATTTTCATATAAACAATTATTTTTACAAATGTTTCAGAATAAATAATTATATTTATAATATGTACTATATAATATTTATTTTCCTCCAATCAAAATTATCTTCAGTTAAACTAATTAAAATTTAAAATAGTTTGATAAATGTTATAATTCATAAATTGCGAAAATGTATGTCAATTAGCAATTGTTGAAATTTAAACCGTTATGTAAAAAATTATAATTTGTAGTTTGTATGTTTTTAAAATTGTTTATAAACTTTCATATAGATACACTTTTATAGGATTGTTTAAATACGAGTTAATAAGGTTAATGGATAAAATATATTATTAATCATTATAGTTTTCTTCTTCTCCTTCGGCTTTCTCTCAATTATTTGGGGTTGGCCACTCTTATTCTAAACCTCCACTCGACTTGATTTTCTTGAAAATTTTAATTTAATTTTTAATCATTATAGTTCTTACACAAATATATTTTCATCATTATTTTCTATAAAATAATTGTAAAGAAAATATAAAGTTAAAAGCTTACCAAGACTAGTATACGATTCGCTATTTAGATAAGATTTATATGTATTATATCATTTATAAATAAAAACTATTAATCATATAGAACATATCTTAAGTTGCAAACTCATGAATTTTAGTTAATTTTATCGCAATAATGCTTCTATGTACAGTATTACATTATTCTGAAAATATCATTGATCTTGAGCTTAGCAATTTTGTAAATACGTATATGTATACAAAGCAGTATTTATAATTTTGGGGTTTCGAGGCAAATGGAAAATGCCACCCTTCTATTAAAGAATGAGAGGGAGTACAATTTAAAATTAAAATTAATGTTTAATACAAAATTTACTTATATCTTATATGAATTGTGTGTTATAATGTATAAATAATTGTATCATTCACACATGTGATCACGTCCACACCACTTTACATTTGTAATAATAAATAAATATTTGATATATGCTGAGTACTTATTATATAATATGTAATTTACAAAATTCAGAATTATATATATTGATGTAAAATAAATTATAACAATACAGTAAATAGGTATAAATCTTTGCATTAATAATAATAATAATAATTAAATTAATTTTTTTTAAAGTCAAATAAATAATAATAATATAGTGATATATTGATTATAAAATTATATTTTCAGAAATCAAATACTAATTTAAATATCATTTTTAATAACTTTTTTGAAAATCTTTCTCTATATAAATAAAATTATTTAGTCCTATAACCATGCATTTTGGTGAAAGTTGTATTCGAACTAATTACTAATTTTTAAATATCATTTTAAAAAATAAGTAAAAGAAAACTGATTAAAAAATTAATTTTCTAAAAAAAAAGTTAAGAGTAATAAAAATTACCATACCTAGAAATGTATATTCTAAAATACGTTCCTATAATAAATAAATATGTTTAGTTTTTATCCAAAATATTGATAGCATCTTAAAATATAATATCTACTTGGTATTAGCTTGAAAAAAATAAATTTACTTATACATTATTAAACTAAAAATATCTATTTAGTTCAACTAATTTAAGACAAAACGTTATTTATTAAGTATAATAAAGTACAGACTATGTTACATTATTTTTTAATGTTTAATTATGTGCTAGATCCGCGGATGTAATGCGTAAGCAGTTCCCGCGGCGTCGTCGGTTCAAACACAAAAAAAAATTATGTGCGAGATTTTTTCGATGGTAATTTTAATTAGGAACTTTTAAAATTAGTAATTTGACTCAAGTAGTACTTAATTATTTCTAAACATTTTTATTTTCTTAGAAGTTGTTCTAAAATGTAGATCATTTTAGAATTAGATTTTTACATAATATTTCTTAATTTTATAATGGAGGAAACAGTACCTACTTAGGTATTATTAAATATGTACATGTATATATATTTTTTAAATAATGGTCTTTGAAAGAAAACTGCTTCTCTTTTAGTGGATAGTCATCCCACGTAGATAAGTATCTACTAGATTTTTACTAAATGTATTCAGTAGTGCCGAACAGTAGTGTTTTCAATGGAACAGCGAACACGCATTCGTTACTGATAAGATAAAAAAACATCAGTGCAATGAAAAAATACAGTTAGTCACCCGCATAGATTAATTTTGCTTTTTGTAAGCTGAATACTATGTACCAATATTATAGTTACAATGTATCACAATTTAGAATTATACAACCTTGTGGTGTAAGTAACTTCCATCAATTTCGACATTTTTGAACATTTATTCTTTTTTTCATTCGTTGAAATGTAATTAATGGACTATTTTTAGAACTAGCTTTTTATAACACTGTGGAAAACTTTATTTTCATACCGTCACTTTTTTTCATAAGACTTTAAGTTTACTTGCTTTCCAAATTGTAAGTTATTTAAGCAAAATAAGTCTGCTATGTTTACCGTTTATTTCGTTAGAGTACTCATCGTTCTTAATTAATTATTATTAATCAAACCTAGAATGATCAAACATTATCACATATCCGTGCAAAGTCATAATATATTATAAAAATGTTGATGTTTACTTAAACCATTTTAATATTTTATCGTTTTACAGTCTGGTGTATATATCTATATATATATATATATATATATATATTATATATGTCATTGAACTCCTTTGAACTTAATAGTAATCATTCTTCGTTATGATTATACATTTTATTTCTAACGAACTACGAGAACGTAATATTTAGGAATCAGCGTTATACAAAGTTTAAAAAAAAGTCATATTTTTACGAGACTGATTTCTTAGTTTACGAACAATAAAACCATGATGCTTTTTACAAGTGTGCGCTCTTGTCTTGCGACTTCGGATCTGCGGGGATCGGTAATAATGAACATGTGAGTATCGGACGACATGACGGTCTGTAGGAAACGAGAAGTGTATATATGTGTGAGTTTGTGTGTGGAACGACTGTAATATGGTAAAAAGAAACGATAGGTACGTGACAATTGTCGATGATCGTGGGGAAAAACATCGTGTAAGTATATCTTAACCATAGACAAAACCGCGTAGTCGTTGATTGTAAGAGGATGTTGTGCTCTTCTTCCTGTGTGCCGGTTGCCGCTTGACCTTGATAGTAATAACAAAAATATTATTATCGTCATAACATTATACCTATTTGTATGATTTAAATCACGATCGCGGTAAGAAAACCGCCTACGCCTGGCGTTGACACGTACGTTCAAACGACGATGAGTACGTTTTGATATTGTTGTCGCGTCTCTCCGTTGTGTGTGACGTCTAAAATACGAAACGCGATTATTCACAAAATAATGTGTTACCCGGTAGTTTCGGCATAGCTATCTCCACTTTTGGTTTATTATTTTCATGTTGGCCTTCTTGCGTGATCGTCATACGTTTCGGTGCCCATGGTACGGTGATTTTTGTAGCTGGAATCATTTCTCGTCGTCTTATATGTTTTCATCTGATATTCGACATGTCTAATTTAATGTGTAATTGAATATGTTATTCTGAGACAATTTGTGAAAGCTGATTGTTTTGTATATATATCATAATTATATGATATTGTTTATAATATAAGAAGTTAAAAAAAAAAAAATGCATACTATTAATGGCATAATTCAAATATTTCTTTTGACCTTGAAAGTTCACGTTATAAATTATAGATGAAATATTGATTAATACTGATGAATTAATACGAGATATGTCCAGAAAGTAAGTTCCATTTTCTATTTTTATCGCGTTTGCGATGTTATATTAATTACGGTCATATCCGATTATTTCATTTACCTACTCATTTGGAACATTTTAAAATCATTCCGTGACTAGTTAGTGTACGTACGTCACGTGGCAAGTGTTTTAAAATGGATAAACGAATAGAAAATTCCGCCATATGTGAGTTACGATCTGTGATTCGTTTTTTAAATGCAAAGAATATCAAACCAATTGATAATCATCGTCAAATATGTGAAGTTTATGGAGATGGGTGTTTTTTCAATGAAGGCCGCACAAATGTTCACGATGAAGAACGAACTGGGCGACCATCTTTAGTTAATGATGTTTTGGTGTGAGAAGTCGAAAAAAAAATTCATGAAAACAGAAGGTTCACCATGACGTCATTATCAATACGTTTTCCTCAAATTTCCCGTTCTCTTCGTCATGAAATTGTGTCAAAGAAATTGAATTTTCGAAAATTGTGCGCAAGTTGGGTGCCGAAAATTCTTACTGATGAACACAAAGTAAAACGTCAGGGTAGTACTCTTCAGTTTTTGTCACGATACGAAGAAGACGGTGATAACTTTTTAAGCCGCATTGTCACAGGGCCCGAGACTTGGGTTACTCATGTCACCCCTGAATTCTTTTTTTACACACGAAATCATTTATGGGTGGCCAGAACTTCAAAGAAGATGATGAGGTGAACAAGGCTGTTAGCGCATGGTTAAATTCATAGGCGTTATCTTTCTATGATGAAGGGATACAAAAACTAGTACCTCGACATGATAAGTGCTTAAATAATGGTGGTAACTATGTTGAAAAATAAAGTTGTACTTGTATTTTATATTCAAATAAAATGTATATAAAAATGTACACATTTGCATGTTTTTTATTGCCCAATGGAACTTATTTTCTGGACGTACCTCGTATAATAAATATTATAATATTAATGTTTAGGATTATGTATAAAGACATGTATAATTCGCAGATTTCCGGTAGGTTTAGTTTAATTATTCATTTTAGAACGGAGTAGAAATCTATTGTTTTTACAACAATGTAATTTTATCGCATATCCATCAATACATAATCGTGTAAAAATAAAAGTTAATTGAAACCAAAAATCATAATTTTGTTAAAAGTACGGGTTCAAAGAAAACGTTTATTAAGTACATTACAATTTTGTTATAGTCGAATAACATTAAATGTTCATAACATACATTTTAATAGTTTATTTCAATATTTTATAGATAAAATATTATATTTTTACTTTAGAACCTTACAAGTTTCGTAAATCGATTATTTTTTATAATTCAATATTATTTTGAACCTTTTTTTTTAGATCTTACAAGCTTATTATTAATATCTCAAAAATCTCAAAAATAAAAATTTATACTTTGATTCATTTATTATCAAGCACTTCTTTAATCTAGAATGTTTTAAAAGTATGTACCAAATAGTTTATTATGGCTTAAAATGTATTTATATACTAAAATACATTGGTATTCATTTAGTACAAGGTTGTTTCTGTAGAGAACAACAGAGTTGGACAAATATTTATTAAATATATATAAACTATAAATAGTTATTTTAGTTTATAGTTTTAGTTAATATAGTTAGATGACAAGTATTCTATGTATGTTTATTTGAATTTCAATTTGAAACACAATTGTAATTAACTAACTATACTAGCTGCTTCATTAATCTTTTAAATTTAAGGTTAACTAATAATATTCAATTTAAAATATATTATTTTATATGTAGAAAAAAATCATTATTTTTAATTTATTAATGAATGACTATTTTTATTTATTTATGTATTTTTTTTTCTGTCGGATGATTAAAATAGTTGATTTCAAGGAAAATTAAGATGTTTCTATCTTAATTGATATTTTTAATGACATTATTATATTAACTCTAAAAAATAATGAAATGAAACATAATTTTAATTTTTTTACCAAGCTAATTTATTAACTTATGAAACATTAAATCATTATATAATACATATTATAAATTATATTATATTATTTATATTTTAATATTATATTTAACACCGTATGTAAATATTTTACCGAACGATATATCAATGTGCAATTTATACATATATATATATTTATTACTTTAACCATAGTATAATGATTATTAGTAGATAAAAAATATCAAATTAAGTATTTATTTTAATCGATTTAATTATCTAGTTATTAAATTAAGCTTTCGAAGATTTTATTACCACTTAAATATTTAGTTCAGAGATAAGTATCAATCTTACCTACTTATATGTATTGTGGCATAACATTGTTATGACTGGTAATTTATATATGATCCAATATTGAAACTTACATTTATATACAAATCAATTAAATTCTAGTTATCATGTAAGTTCTAAATAGTTTGGAATTAGTTCCTATTTAGTATATGTCTTACTATAAATTATTGATCGAAATATAATTATAAAATCTGTAATATATTCTAAAAATATCTAAAAGTTATCTTGCTTTTTTATTTTATATGGTTATACTCTTCTGAGTTGTTAATTTATTCAAAATATCGCACTACGATCAATATATACATAAGAGAAGGGTTAAGGAACCTATAGTTAAAATTCTTCGATCAGATGTCCGAAGAAAATAGCTCCCAAAATAGATATTGAATGATCGACTTAACAGACGTTGAACGTGGTCGTCTCCATGAAGATCTAAATCAGTACTTTTAGATTCTGAACGGAGTAATCCCGTTTTTCCCTTAATTTTTTAGGGTTTTTCCCGCCGCATTTGAAAAATATTGAAAATTTTTTACTTTTGACCCCCCAAAGTACCAACAAGTTTCACTTTCCTTTCAGAAAAGTTGCTACATAAGCAAATCGAAGCATTTTTACTGCCAAAAAAGGTGTCGTCAGACACAAAAAAAAATAAAAATAAAAAACACATCATTATAAAACCAATAGATTCCATCACTCCGTTCAGAATCTAAAATTCTAAAAAATTAAGGGAAAAACAGGAGTTTTTACGCAAAACCAGTTTTCGACAATATCAAATTTTTTATTTTGCTATAACTCAAAAACTAATCGATGTAAATACTTGAAATTTTCATTAAATATTTAGATTAGCGTTCTCTATATACCGTTAAATTTTCAAAGTATTTTGACTTTTATTGAGCTATTTATAGACAATTGAAATTTTCAATTTTTTTAATTTTTTTTTTTTAAAATAACAATAAAATTTTTTTGGCCGGCCAGAAAATCTTGAAAATTTAATACAAGGTTTCTTATAAGTTGTTCCTTAACTGATAAAAAAAAAATCTAAAATCGTAAGTCACAATTTTTTTTTATAAGTGATCAAAGTTCCAATTTGTATAAAATGTGTAAAAATCACGATAAGTTGCAAGTTATTTTGTAGATAAAAATTCATAAAATTTTTTCTGTTCATACTTAAGGTTCAAAATTTTAACACTAGGTTATCTATAAGCTACTCTTCAAAAATCTTTAAAAAAATTTCTACCGGACTAAGAGGAAAAAATTGTATGACTGTTTGAAATTTAAATATTTACGAAATTGCATAAAATAGCGATTTATTCTCAGACGATTTTAAATATTTGTTATAATTCAAAAAGTATAAGTCGCAGATTTTTGAAATTTCTACCAGCTGTTAAGATTGGTATTTCTTTTATGCAATATTTTTTTCAAAATATTATATTGATTTTTAAGTCACTTATAGGCATTTAAAATATTCGATTTTTTTACATTTTTTTTTTATAATCGGTGATTAAAAAAATTTGGCTCGTACAAAATACTTGAAAATTTAATAGAAGATTCCACAGAAGTAGTTCTTAATGTCATTCAAAAATTATTAAAATCCATAGGCACAATTATTTTTTATAAGCGTTTGAACAGCGAATATTGACATAAAATTACATGTAAAATATAATATAATGTAGAATGTTCTAGACTGACAAACTATATTGCTGTATGTAACTGCCAACCCATCCTAATTGAAAAATATATTTATCGTTTCAAAATAAAATATACTTTTTACAATATTTATAAATAACAATGTATTATATCCTAGACAAACATATTAACTCTTTTCAGAATCGTTATTCGTATACAATGATATCTATCATTGCATTCAAATTTAACAAATCCATTGTAATAATGACCTATCCTATAAACGAGGTGCACTCCACCCCCAAGTGTACAGCAGAGCGAGGCCCATCCGGTTCTTTTTTTTTATACATTTTTTTATTATTATTTTTATCTTTTTCTTTTTCCATTTATTTAATTTTAAGATTTTTTAAAAATCTAAAATAAGTAATTTGTTGTTAAATTGTATGTTGCCATGTATATTTTTGTAATATTATTAACATTTTAACATTTTTTTAAACTAAATTTAGTTGCCGATTGAGTTAAGAATATTTATAAATAATAATAAAAAAACATTATATACAATTCTAAGAATATTTCGAAAAAAATTAAATTGGTCTCAAATAATTGCACTATATCTTGTTGGAAAATAAAGAGATTTTGAGACATGAAATTCATTGTTATAATTTATACGCGTACATTCGTATGAGTACATTTTAAATACAAGTATAATTTCTTTGCAAGGTTTTTTTTTTCTAATATTTTAATTTGTTTATAATTTAAAACTTTCAACAAAATACTTAAACGTCTCTAACTTTTAGAATATTTTGGAATTAATAAAATAATTTTAAAATTAAATTATAAATATACATAGTTAATTTAGTAGTACAGCTATAAATAATCAAATCAATAATTATCTAAAATGCAGGCACTCGAAAAATGACAAATATATAATTAATTAATAATATAGATAACTTTTATAAGTACACATTTCATAGACAGTTAAATAAACAGGAATTATATTAAATTTCCATCTAATAGTAATTAATATTATTTTTTTCAAATATCAATCACCGATGCGGAATTGAACGAATTATACGTGTGTATGTACTTAGTGTATATTGTACATGTATACACTGTTCTCCGCCAACGGCCTTCGGTTCAAACAATGTACAAGGAGTTGAAGTGTGTATGGGCTAGTTGAGTGTCAAGGCCTCCGAATGACCCACATAGTTTCACATTCTTAAAAATGATTGGACTTATGTATTATATGTTTATTAGGAATTAGTAATAATTTTTTCTTACCCATGAGATCGATGAGAAACAACTCAGTCCTCAGTTACCATAATTATAATTATATACTTGATAGTGATGAAAATAAATTTAAATAAAATGTACAATATAATTGTTATTAAATTTGTTCTGTTTAAAGAAGTGTTTAATCACAAAAAAATCGCATAAAATGAGATGCGTATACATCAACAAATTGTTTTTTTTTTAATAATATACACATAATCATATAAATTGAATCCGGTCATTATATTTTGGGTTGCATCCTGATATTATCTCCTACATTAGGTGTATCAAATATATGGCCAACAGCTAATTTTTTGTTGCCCATAGCTACCAAATATTAAACAATTAAGCAACAAATAAAAAGTTTTTATTTTGCGTCAAACTTTTTTATAAAAGTAATTTTGTGTATATAGTATGTTACTATTATATTCAAAAAAAAATAAGTACATTTTTTTATAAATAGAAAAGTTACTGACAGAAAATATATGTTAATTAATATCAGAAAGAAGTGTATAAGATTTTTTTTTTTGTAATTAAAATAATACCTTATAAATAATGTTTTAATTGAACTTGTTGTGTTCATCATAAATAAAATTATAACAATTACATACATTTTTTTTTTCGATAAACTTTTTTATACTATCCGCGTAGTAAAATATTTATTATACTTGGCCCAGTTAATAGTTTTACACTTCTCTTCTACAGCATTCTGAATACAGTTATTTTATTCATAAAGTACCTAATATTTTTTGCTAAAAAAAAAAAAAATAATGGACTATCAACATATATATATATATATAAATTAAATTATTATAAAACAACTTATTTTTAATTTTTATACTACGTCAAGTAATAACCTAAATTTATAATTGATAAAATATACTTAATAATTTATACACATATTTTTGATATGATAACACTACAGTCAACAATATTTCCTCAATCCAATCTAAAATGTTCAATATGTAATTTTGTTGTAGTCAGTTCTTATTTTGTACTATTTAAAAGAAAAATATAATTTAGGCTATTACTAAATACACTCGTTAAATATTTCCCCTAATCATTATTTTTATTTGGACTGTAAACATTATAACAATATTACCATTAATCCATTGATTATATAAAAATTATACTTTAAACCACCAAAACTAGTATAATTTAAACGTTATAATATTAAAAAAAAAAAAAAACATTTTTTTTTTTCAGTAAAAAAAGAGATTTTGCATGGCATTCATGGTAGTTTCCGATCTGGCCAATTAACTGCCATCATGGGACCATCAGGAAGTGGCAAGAGCACATTGCTCAATGTTCTTGCCGGATACTCGTGAGTGCATTAAACAATAATATTCTAATAAGCGTCTATGTACAACGTGTAATTCTGAATACATTAAATTATATTATTTAGAAATACTTGAATCATTGACTGTTATTGTCTTGTTTTGTATAAGAAAAAAAAAATCAAGTAGGAAATGTAATTTTTTTCGAACAAGACAATCGAGTATTTTGATTGTCAGTTAATGTTATATAGGCATATATTTATATGTGACCTCAGGGTGACTAAACTGTTTTAGATAACTTAATTTATTGGGTAAATAGACGAAATTACACTAAATTAAATTAGCTTTTTATGTATTGTGGTATGCAAATCTGTAGGTACTTATAAATTATAATTTACAAAATGTGTACAAATTAACTCACATACTGACTAAAAATATCAACATGATCATTTAAAATAACAAAAAGTATTACCGTTATGTTCATTCAAATCATATCAATTCATTCATCCAACATCAATAATCATTAATAAATCGATCATCGTACACGAACTGATAATTCTAAAAAAGTTTTAAGAGTTTTATAGAAACCGTCGGGTGGCATTACCTAATACTGTCCTATTAAATATTTTCCAAATCTTTTACTATTATTTTATTATTACTAACATTATTATAAGTCTTTTGTAAGTACGAGTATAATTATTACTGATATTACATTGATTGTAATTATAGGTTCTAGAAATATTATTAGAAAAACTAAACAGCTTTTATAATTAACACGAAATATTAAAATGTTTAACTTAACTAAACTTATCTGTGCTTACCTTGATCTAGATTAGCTAAAAAAATATTTATTAGTAAATGATATTATTTAAAAATATATATATCTAAGATAAAAAATGAATTATGTTAATTTGATAGATTTATATTTAATTATTTTGCTTTAAGTTTATTTAACCATAAAGATTTTCAACATATTTATTCTATAAATATTTCTGAAAATTAATGAGATTTTTTCATCTTTTAACTTATATACCTAGTGTACAATTAATTATATTATTTACACTAACACTAATATCTTAAGAGTTAGAACAAATTATATGTACTTATTAAAGCCCTAACATGACTTACAGATTACTCACGATAATTATCTTTTATTATTAAACATGGATATTTGTCAGCAGCATAAAATTTTATTGTAATGACCCAAGGTAGCAAAAAAAAATAAATAGTTTTTAGAGACGTTGTAGTGTTATAGTATATCAAATTGTATAACAGTTGTACGATTTGATTACATTAATGACATTAATTAAAGAGTTATTATAATTTTGATATGTATTTTTAAATTGACCATTAACAATTATTTGATGTTGAAGTAAATCTATGAGAAATACTTAATATTTTATAAATATAACATTAACTTTTTTTTACGTAGATTATAATTTGATTATAAATTGTCTTGCACTTTCAATATATTTTTAGATGATACATCACTATGTCTAATAATATATCATAAAATAAAATATAATTTCATATTAGCTTCTTAAATTATAATCATGATAAATTAAACATTATAACAATTATTACTAAAATCATTATATCATACCTAACAAACCCGTATTGTAAAGCTTAAGCTAATGCTCAGCTATCAAGTGTTTAACTGTAAAATAATAACAAAAAAAGTTAAAAAAAAATAGTTGTAATTGTATAAAACTTCAATCACTTACAATGATGCATTTGTATAATAATGGTGGTATGTTTCTATTCAATGTATTTATACTAAAATATTTACATATTCGACTTGTTTTTGATACGTTTCTAAGTTATATTAGTCTATGAGGAAATATATGACTTCCGTTAAAATATTGGATTAAATAAATATGATTTAGAAGCCAATAATTTCGTATCAAGTTCCCAATAAACAATGGTCTGACTGATAATGTACTATTGTACTTTGCCCAAACTCTGATAACTACGAGTCACGTGGGTTAACGTCTCCGTGAATAATAATCACATATATTCACGTGCAATATTTTATGTACATAAATTAATGCATTAGTCACTTTATAAAATTACACTTGTTTATTTCGATCTTTGTTATTATTTATACCAAATATACGATTTAATAAAATTAAAATATATTAGTTAAACATTTAATGTTTTATTTAATGAGTAGGGAATAATTCTTAGTTTTGAATAGTATAACCTTTGATATAATTATTGAGTGGGAAAATTCTGAGAATTGAGGTTACAAGTGCATTTTTAAAAATCAAGTCCATATCATAATTATTATAGATACTTTTGAAACTTTTAAAAATTAAAGATAAATAGCAAACAAAAATAATTAAGCTTAATATAATCTTCTGCATAGTAAAATATGTACTATTATCAATGTTATCATTATTATGTGCAGTATCATATATTTATGTGTATAACCAATAGTCCAGAGTCTAGAGGTTAAACAGATTCCGAAAAATGCCCACACCCACTATTTACACTAATCATTATGATTAACGTTACTAGTTTTTTGCAAGAAAAACAAAAGTCAGTTTTAAATTAAGACATTTCTAAATGCAATATTTAATACATAATGTTATTAGGGAGTTTTTGCATAACGCCGGTTAAACATTACGGTAAAAATAACGTTCGGTTAAACCAATCATTTTTATTTTAACGTGAGATTAAAAACTGTTATCAAATTTAAATATTATTTACACTAGGTACATTTTATTTTTAATTGTTTATTAAATATATTTTATATTTTTATTCGATATTGAAGAAATGTTAAAATTAGCGTGTTTAAATGAGATTAAAACTGACGATATTGAACTAATTTTATTAAATGAACTACTATTTTTTCAAAATGAAATAAATTATAGATCTACATCATATGGTCATTTTAATTTCGATGAAATTATTAATGAATCATGTAGACAACTTTTCAGATTTGAAAACCCAGATGGAACGGCTTAGATTAAGTTTAGGTATTCCTGATGTAATAGAAACTGCACAAAGGTATCGCGTTACAAGTAGGTACTTAATTGTAATTAATATACATTTTATTAATAACTTACTTTTTTAAATTTGTGCAATCTTCCTTAGCCCAAATTTTTAGCGAATTATTTACGTATTATTTTATGGTTCTTATAGAAAATTGTTTATTTGAAAACGTCAGTATATTATTATGAATAATAGTCCAATTTTCATTATTCTCAAAAGGATTAAGGCACAAAACTTCACGCAATAAACACATATCATCGTCATTTGAAAATCTCAAACGCTCTTTTTTTATTTTCTCCATAATGGACTATTTAATGAAATACTTTTAAAATAAAATTAAAAGAAATTCTTTTGACAGATATTATTTTCCTTTATCAGTTCAATTTGATAACCAATTACGATAAATCGACTAAAATAACGTACACGTTAAATATATAAAAATAACCGATTACGATATTCAAATAACCGTAGCGCTATTTGGAGCGCATGCGCAAAGACATTTTGGTAAATAACGTTAACTGGTCTTTACCTTATTTTTAACCGGCGTTATGCAAAAACTCCCTATAAAGACCCACATGACCGTTAGTTATCCTTCAAAATATATTCTTGTCAATGAGTTGAGACATGTAAAGGTTGTTGTCTTTTATTTTATTTTTTACGTATAATTGCTAACGAATTATGCTAAAAATATATTAAGTTTATTAGATAAAATTTCATAAATTTAAAAAAATTATTTTTTATTGTTATTTGTTTTAAATTTAAATTTTATTATTTTCAAATTTTTTACGAAATTATTAATATTAGTTTTTTCTTTAATATTTTTATTAATGTATGAATGGACAATTCATATTTTATAATCCAAGAAATACTGTTTAGCCCGCAAATACGACTAAAATATATTTTTAACATTTTCAATCTAGCGTTTAGTTTTTTTTTTTTTTTTTAACTAAAATAGTAAAAGTATTCTATCTAAAATAACATTAAATGCATGGAGATCGATTTTATTATAGTCTCTTCGTACGTGTTCTGGCAATAAAAAACTGAATTGGCCGCCGAAATATATACACAATAATCTACATTTTAAGTTATTCGAACACATCCGCACTCAAATTTCCGATTATAAAGAAACGCTTAATATTTGCTCTGTATTTTATTTAAAGATTATGTTTATAAGCATTTAAAATAATTTCATCTTAAATAAATTTAAATTACAAGATATATATATACTTATCATATGTTTTATAAATGCAGATTTTATGTGTCACGTTAAAGTGTATTTGATTTATTTCATTACATTATATGGGTAAATTGTACTTGTTGAAAAACAGCAATGAAAATAATTGAACTTTAGTTTCGAGTTTATTTTATTTTTTAAATCTAATGATAATCAATTGTATGATTTGTATATATGCATATTTATTTGAAATCAATGCATTGCATATAAGAACAATTAACTCAGTAAATGTGTGTAAACAGGATTAGTGGAAGTTCAGGGTCTGTGTACCTGAACGACGCTTTGCGGGATGAAAAACAAATGGCTAACATCAGTTGCTACATACAGCAGGATGATTTCGTACGCGAACTACTAACCGTTAGAGAGTCAATGACGGTGGCTGCCCATCTCAAGTTGCCTACTACCATGTCAATTCTATCTAAAGTCAGTCTAGTGGATGGTATTCTAGAATCGTTAGGATTAGCTATTCACGAAAACACAGTTGTTGCACGGCTTTCCGGAGGCCAGAAAAAGAGACTGTCAATTGCGTTGGAACTAATAACCAACCCTTCGATATTATTCCTAGATGAACCTACTACGTAAGTATATATGTATATATATTTAAATTACATAGCGTATTTCGTTGGAAATTTTAATGTAAAAAAGTCAATAATAAGTTGAAGTATATTAATCTAATTAAAATTCACCGTAATAATACTGTTCTCGAGTATGAAATGGAACTATGTATGTTGTTTAAGCATTAAGATTATATCTCATCGTTTAATACTATTATTTAATTAAGTATAAGTAAATATTATCACAAAAAATATAACCCGTTTTATAATTTATTTAAACACCGTCTTGGTTTACCGCAGTTTTAAATCATAAGACACGTTCCTATTTAAAATTTGTTTTACATTAGTTTTTCCATAAGTCGG
The DNA here is from genome assembly GCA_034509805.1 of Sipha maydis. Classification (NCBI taxonomy): domain Eukaryota; kingdom Metazoa; phylum Arthropoda; class Insecta; order Hemiptera; family Aphididae; genus Sipha; species Sipha maydis. The sequence continues at coordinate 25,223 of JASXSY010002683.1, forward strand.
TCACAATTTACGTTTTGTTGAAGGTCAACGGTTCTGATGTTACATTTTCGTCTAGTTGATGTTAGTACCTTCAGTATTTGAACACACAGATTACAACATTTTAACCCTATTAATCTCGCAGGGGCGGATCTGAAGCTTAGTTAAAGGGAGGGGGGGGGGCGAATTCCGAATAGGAATATCTATGAGTAATATACAAGTACAATGAGCTAGGTCAAACCTGGTGGGTGTAGGGGGTCACCACCCCCAGAAATCCGTATATCAAATTCGGATCAAATTGTTATAATTATCATAAAACATGCTACTTAGACAAAGATAATAATAATTAATAATTATTAATTTTTAAAAATGTATTGTGTAAATGGTAAATCTATATATCAAATATATAAAAAAAAGGCCCGAGGGCCCAAGGGGGGGGGGGTGATCGCCCCCCATAGATCCGCCACTGTAATCTCGAAGGAAAATCAATTACAATTTTTTATGTTTTTATACAATTATTATTAAAACCTATTATGGGATATTTTTTTGTTTTTTTATTACTGTACGGTGTGAAATTATTAATCGATTGGGGTTAAATACGACTGCGGACGATCATTATATAACAAAAGGTGTTATTTTGCACCCAAAAAATGACACGACTGCGGTCGAAATTTAATGAAACGTTGCCAAGTTGTGTGACGTAGTTTATTAATATAATAATATAATATAAACATAAACATTTAAAGTTAAAAATTTATATTTTTTCCCCCTGTAATGATAACTAATTTTTCTAAATAATGTATCACCTTTTGGTGATTTTAATAATCATTATACCTCTGAATAATTAGGTTGATTCTATCTAAATCTTTTTTGCCACCGATTTTTCTCGACCTTTGTTTGTGGATGAAATAATTGTCTCAATTTCGCCTTGAGTTTCTTTTAAAAATCGATATAACTAAGTGAATCGGAGGATGAATATTGAAAACTGGCTATTGTATTTAACAAAAATGACTTGTAACTCGTAAACTTAAAACTTACTCTCAGCATTTCTACATTCCCACATTATCGAATAAATAAAATATTTATTTATTAATTTGGCAACATGTGTTCACAATAGTGTAATATTCGAGGATCCGCTGATAAACTATAATTTCGATTAAAAAGATCGCCCCGATAAGAACCGTCCGCAGTCATGTAACACCGATCGATAGACTCTATTGTTCATTATGTTGCACTATCAGCGCAAGAGGACAGTATATAAAACATTTTCAGTTTTAAGGTTTTGGTTCCTCGAATTTGTATTTTTCTCTTTAAAGCAATAAAAATTAAGAGGTCTAGAAAATAATAAAGCCGCAAAACGAAATGTGGCTTTTTAAATATACTTATTAAAAATACCACTGTTTATAGAAATACGGCCTTATCGCACAAAAGTAATTGTTTATAGTTATTGATTACGACAACGAGAGTGTATGAAAGCCAAATGATAATAATTATTATTATTAACTATTATCATTAATATATATATATATATACATACATACATACATACATAAACACATATATGTATATATGGTATATTGCATTCTATGTTGTATTACTATAATTTAATGGATTTTAATGTTGAAATTTGGAGTAGGTACTATTGGTGACATTTAACAATACAATTTCAGGGAAATTCTTCGTTTTTTTTAAAAATATTGTATAATCTACATACTGATGATATAGTTCTGATAGGAGAAAACCTAGAAGTTGTCAATAATAGGGTAAATGAGTGGAGGTTAGCCCTCGAAGAAAAGGGATTGAGAATTAGTAGAAATAAAACTGAGTATATTGAGTATGATTTTGGACAAAGAGACCAAGAAGTTGAAGGAATGAGGAGACAACTGACAATAGATGGTGATGTGATAGGTGAAGTTGAGAGCTTTAAATATTTAGGATCTTTTGTTCAAAAGGACGGGGGCTTTGACATTGATGTAAAACATAGGATTAAGTGTGGGTGGATGAAATGGAGAGAAGCATCGGGTGTGTTATGCGATAAGAAAATTCCAATTAGGCTGAAAGGTAAATTTTATAAAAGTGTAGTGAGACTAACTATGCTGTATGGTTCAGAGTGTTGGGCGGTTAACAGGAGAATAGAACAAAGTATGAGTGTCGCGGAAATGAGAATGCTTAGATGGTTATTGGAGTGACAAGAGAAGATAGAATAAGGAATGAATACGTGAGAGGTAGTGTTGGTGTAGCGCCAATTGTGGACAAGATGAGAGAAAATAGGCTGAGATGGTTTGGGCATGTGATGAGGCGAGAGGAAACGAATGCAGTAAGAGTGGTTATGAAGATGGACGTTGATGGGAAAAGAGGAAGAGGAAGACCAAAAAAGAGATGGTTGGAGACTTTGGAGAATAACATGAGGGCTGTCGGTGTGTGCATAGGAGATGTGATTGACCGAGTAAAGTGGAGGTGTAGGACAAGGGTGGCCGACCCCAAATAGTTGGGAGGAAGGCGAAGTAGAAGAAGAAGAAGAAGAATCTACATACTATACATTGATGTATTCAAATATATTAAGATAACTTTATGTCCAAATACGGAGTATAACCAATATTCGTGTATTTCAAAAACTTAGAGTTAGTTTTAATAAAACGACATTTATAATATAGATTCTATACTATTAGTATTATATTTTAACCATTTTCTAATATGATTATTGAAACATTTTCTCCACAATTTTACGAATAACGGAACCTATTATCTCTTAATTTACTTACAAGTGTGATATTAACTGGGTTATCAATGTTTTCTTAGTGGTTTAGACAGCCAATCGTGCAGCCAATTGGTGTCTTTGATGGTCGATCTAGCGCACAACCAAAACCGTACCATAGTATGTACTGTACATCAGCCCACTGCTTTACTTTTCGAAAAATTCGATCAAGTATACGTGGTGACTTCGGGTCAGTGTCTATACCAAGGTCCCCCTCACCTTATTATTCCTTATTTTGCCGAGCGGGCGATAGTATGTCCACCGTATCACAATCCAGCAGATTTTTGTGAGTATACAATATTAATTTGCTTTTAAATAACTTTGGATGCATGTATAAGCTACGTATTTATTATTTAATTATGTATTTAATATCATACATTTTAAAATTAAAAAACATACTAGATTTGTATTCTGATTAAAGACAAAAAAAAATTGTATATTAATATGCATCTTATAATATTTAATCAAGTCTACGTATGAAACATTATTTGATATCAACATTTTGTGATTTAAAACTAGTTAATTGTTGTATAATTAACTTAAGATGACATTTTTTTTATTTTTAATATTATTCTTTTGTGTTACCAAAATGGTCAAATACTGAATACTTCATTTTTGTATTTGTTGTAGTAATCGAAGTGGCTATTGGCGAGTATGGTACTACTAGTCTGAAGAAACTGATCGATTTGGCTCCAAAATACATATATACAAATGACCAACATCATTGTCATACAGTTTCTGCTAATGAATATTCACAAGGAGAAAGTAGTAAGTTATCGTTTCAATGTTACAATACATTTTATTAATTATTGGCTAAAAATGTATTCATTTTGTAGACACTTGCCTGAAAAATAATATATCTGATGAAAAATTACCAATTAGTACTAAGCAAGTTAATAGGCCTTCATCTTATTTGCAGATCTATCATTTATATTTACGGAATATAATTATGTATAAACGAAACAAAGTGAGTAAATTAAAATAAAACAAAAAACGTTGGTAGTTAGTAGTGTAAATATTATTAATACTTATTAAAATATTATTTAAACAAGAATATTATAGTTTTTTTGTTTATATATTTTATCGATTAATTATACAGTAAATACGTAATATATGTATATGTATATATATATACTAATATATGTCAATTAAATGCAATAACTAGCATAAACATGTTTAAAAAAAAGTCGATTTTCTGCCTACATTATTATGATGATCCTTGTACTGACCGAATAATATGATTTTTAATATTTTATTTTTAACATCAACATTTCCCTTTACCGGCTACGTTTCCAAATATATCTAGCATTTTTAGTATTGAATGTTTTACACAAACCAGCGAATTAATAATTTAACATGTGTAAGTTATATCATATAATTAAAATTAATTTTACATTCAATATCTTATTATATCCATTACTGGAGACTAATTTAAAAAAAACAAAATTGGAAAATAATCAAAATAATTATGAGGGAGTTTGAACACACGTTTGAGACACAAGCCAATACTAAAATGTATTGCAGATAAACCTTATCTATCAAAAGTAAACTAACTCGAAAATGACGGTGACATCAAAGTGTGGTCTTGTATCAAATATTAATAGATACATGATTAAAATGAAAATTATAAGATGTTTAAAATTCAAGTTTTATTGTTCCTCAAAAGTGGACCTCAGTAGTTAGCATAAAAATAATTAATTTTGATTACCAGTAGTTTTGTGTCATTTATATAACAGGTAGACTGATATACATGTACTGATTTAATAGACTTAATATATATCTACAAATGTTAATATCCTGCCACTTAATACCCTTAAGGTAATATTTCAAGAAATGTTGTTAAAAAAGGGATACGCCAATAATTTACACAATTTACCAAATTAAATAAAAATATGAAAGGAAATAGATACAAACAATAACTAAGTATAATAAAATTCCTTAATCACACGTTACAAAATAAACGATTCTATCAAAGCTGAATAAAGAAGTGCTGTATAACTTCATTACATTTAAAACCCAACAAGTTACAATAATTTAAACAGTTCACATTTAAGTTTTAGAAGTATAATGTTATACTTTATAGTTAACTTGACTTAATTAATATATTATAAGACAGACAAAACAAAAAATACATCCATATACTTTTCGCGTTTTAAACTGTAAATTGTAATCCACAAAATAATCTTGTATGCCAATATACTTCTTACGAAATAAATCAATATAAATCAAACCTCAAAAATGGCTATTAAATCGAGATTAGAACAATCAAGAAAATAATTTTGGTCTAAATCGCGTAAAACCTGAATGTTATGCGTGTAAATAATGTACTAGTCGAAGTATAAATTGTAGCCGAAAACACAAATATAAACCTTCATATTGATTGAACTATTCACTATAAATTAAAAAAAAAAAACAGTAACAAAGGTGCAGAATGTTATGCTCCCCCACGCGAAACAAATGTCCAAAATGCAAAGTTGAACATTAAATTATTTCAACTTATGAAATAAACGTCAACTGCATTTATGTTATAAGAAAATTATATTACATGTTCCTATACATCAGGGACGGGCAACTCGAATAAATTAAGGTGCAAATTTGTAGAACTTTAAAATCTAAAGGCAATAGTAAAGAAAACAAAAATGAAAAAAGGTTATTAAAATTGACAATTAGCATTTATTTTGATTAATTTTATTTAACGGCTGAACCAATCAATAAAATAAGTGCCTGATACCTATACCAAAGTTAGCTGTGCCAATATGGATATAAATTATAATTAGTAATTTAATGATTTAGCTGGAGTTCAATACTAGAGAAAAATATTATATCTGCATTTTACGATCAACATGAAAAAATTGGATACCAAAAACCGTTAAAATGTAATAAAGTGATTTAAAAATGTAACGCGGGCAAGATAAAAAAAGTACGAGGGCCATCATTGCCTATTCTTGCTATACATGGATCATACAGATAAAATTGAAAGATAATAATGACCAGTTCGAGAGTTCAGAGGTCTATTATTGGACAGTGGTTTAAAATCGAATTTTGTCGTTCATCATTGTGCTTTCGAATTATCAGAGCAACAAACGGATTATACAACCCAATATTATTATTCAACAGATTATATTTTCATTGCATAATATTGCAAATAAATCCACTGCATTTCATGATAAAATATTACTGATATTAAGGCTCTTTTCTTTTAATTAGAACTGATATAAAAATGATAAAAAAAATTAATTTCACAGCTAGGTCAGTTAAACTAGTTAAAATCATAGGACACGAATAATTAATAGTCGCCTTTCGATTTTATCTCATAGTAAAATTTGATTTACGAATTCTAGTTGAACCTCCAGTTGCGGATCATCGCTCATTTATTAATAGGTCTAATTTTCGGATATCTATACCGTGACGTGGGTGACGACGCTTCGACGATACTCAGCAATATGGTGTTCACCTATGGTACCAATTTATTTTTGGTTTACACCGGTCAAATGGCTGTCATCGTATCTTGTGAGTATAATATCATAATAAAATAAGTAGTGCGTGGGTTTAATTAAACAGTTGGTTCGCCACGTATATGTGCATTGCGTATGTATTTGTATATAATATCAATGTTATCGTTTGTTTAGTTCCACTGGAGTACAAAGTGTTGAAACGAGAACACTTCAATGGTTGGTTCACTCTTTTCCCGTACATGATATCGACACTACTAGTCGAAATACCGTTTCAGGTGAAATTTAAAATACAAGGATAGTTCCACAATCAATTTTTGAATCCTCGAGAACTCACAGTATCCTTTAAAAAAATGTACTTCGTTGAATGCTGTTTAATGTGGTTATTATTCTTTACAGATGTTATGTTGTCTAGTTTACATTGTACCATCCTATGTGTTGACCGGCCAACCGATGGAGTGGATGCGATTTAGTTACTTCACGATATTTTTAGTGGTTACTTCTCTGACATCACAGAGTACTGGATTCTTGTGCGGAGCTGGTTTACCAGTAAAAGTTAGTGCACTTAGAATATTTACGTAAAACGTAGTGAAAAAGGTAAAATTTGTAAAATATATACTCATCAAAAACTTAAGGGAATTCCGAAATAATTTAATTTCAAATTAATTTAATTAACGTTTTTGTTAATATTTAAACATCGTTTGTCATTAATCAGTTATTTATCAATTTTGGTTTTTGTAATTAACAAAATAAACCGATTATTGTACATGTATTTGTTTATATATATTTCATTATTTCATTGCTACTATTGATTTTCCGTTCCGATCATACTTAAATCTAGTTTACCCCAACCGACATGAAAACACGTAAAACGTATATATTTGTATTTAGATACATAAATAAAAAAATAAAACAAAATTAAGCATAGTAAAAATTTAAACAATAAATTTCTGTTTCAGATTTCTGTTTTTGTTGGACCAGTGTTTGTCGTGCTTTTATCTGTTTTCGGATTCGCAATACGGCTTAAGGACACACCTACCGCTTACATATGGCTTCATTACTTCAGTTTTGTCAGAAGTTCTTATCAAAGTCTAGTATACTCACTATACGGTTTCGATAGAAAAGTTTTACCGTGTAATGATGAAATGTATTGCCACTATAAAAATCCAACGAAATTCCTTTCCGAGATGGAATTCGAACAAGTTCATGTGAATTTCGAATTCCTCTATATATGCTCATTTTTCCTATGCACTTATGTTCTGACTACCACGGTAGTATGGTACCGGCTGAACAAACGATAGCTCTGACAAACTAAATGAAATAAAGGTTCTGGCCGTGGTAAAACGATCTTATTAATATGTGTATACATTTTTAATTATTTTATACTTTTTTGTTTATTATGAATGCACATAAAATATTCGTGTCTACTTAGTATAACTATTTTTGTACTACATACCGAATCAAATACTAATAATTGTGATAATATGTAAAGCTTATTTTTACTCGTGGTATGTTCACTAACCAAATAGTTTGTTACTATTAAAGGACATACATCTGGTATTTGAGTTCCTAAAAAAATGTTCTTTTTTATTATGTAATGCAAAATTATAAAATAAGGTTCCACGATTGGGAATGAAAATTAGTCACTATTTTATTTGTTTCACACATTTTAAGCTTTTCAATAAAGTTTGGTACTATTGTAAAAATTTAAAATCTTTACATTTTGTCAATTATTTTAATAAATATGATACATTTATTGATGTAGAGTATTGTAACCAGGCACATATAGATAAAACTCCATTATTCGACGAGAAAATAGTTAAATGACTTTGGAAAACACGAGTGTCACTATTTATGGCTATTTTAATTAGTTCACTTTATTATTTTACCAAAGTATTCATATTTTTATTTTTGTTTCTTCGTGTAATGATTTTTAAAAATAATAAAAAAAAATTAGTAATTGATTAATAAGTTAATGGTAAATTAATATACAATAAAATATTTAATACATAGAAATAAATAAATAAATAAATAAAATATTTATTTATCAAATTATTATAATAAATATTCCTTATTCTTTAACGCATTGACCATAATTTAAAAATTTATATTTATTTATTTTTAAGTAAGCATTTATCGAGAAAATTGTACTTAAGTCAAAAAAATAAAATAAAAAAATAGGTACATATACCGTGACGTATTAGTACCGTTAGAAAGTAAGTAATGGAAAAGATGTAACCATTCTGATTGAATAAATGCGATACCATTAATTATAGAATAGATTCTATTCTATAATCAATAGCGATACCTAACTTTTGAGTCAAAAAGTCTGATTAAAAATATCCATAGAAAAGTAACCAAAGTTCAAACACTACGTTATTTACAAGGCTAACAAAATTTCTACGAATATGTAAAGAAAATTACCCGTAAAATTCTACCGTATACAGGTGGCATTAGTTTAATAAGAACTATCTACCTTATTGGGCTACCTTTAATAATATATACAAAAATAAAAACAAATTTGGTATATTAATTAATATTGATATTATCCAGAATAACATATCATAACAAACTATAGTCTATTTTGACTAATCTACAACGAATATGACATAATTAACGCGATAAATGTTTATGACACGTTTATTATCAATATTACCAACGAAAGAGTTTTGATAATAATAAATAATGATAATGCATAAAACTAAAACTTTTATAAAAAGTTAAATTATAAGATTAAATATCACAAATAAAAAATAAAATGCGTTGTGATAAACAAGTACAAAAACGATAATTTATACATATATTATTATGAATGACTATATTTAATTATATAATTAATATTACTCTATCGTTAGTTACTAAAATTTAATTTATTTTACTCTATTAAATTCAAGCAATCACATCTCAATAACACCTATTTGAAAATAATAAATATAGTTTTATAAATCTTCCTTATAGTGTTCTGAATAAGCATAAGGTGCAGCGCTTTTGGTACTCAAATAAAAGTTGCCTCTTGCACTGGAAAATAAGAAAATAAACCAATAAAATAATAAACTCTTAATAACACTATGACAAATCTATTATATTTAATTTTCAAGATCATTTCAAAATTATGAATGATACAAAAAAATGTAATGCAGAATTAGTTCAACAAAATGCTGCTGAATACTAAACAATTAAGCATTTATAATTATTACATGCTTAAAGATTAAGACTTTGTAAATTACTACCTAGTCAGTAATTGTAAATATTGGAAGCAATAATAATTTTCTTAATGAGTATAATTTTAAGAATAGAAATATAGAAATATTCTTATAAATTATAACCTATTTTAAACGTTGCAATCATACTGGTACATATATATATTGTTATAAAAAAATAGAATAATTTGTTTCAATTTTATAAAAATGGTTTCAACGTACCTGGGCAAAGCAGCGTGTCCCAAAGGAGTTTTAAAGTTATGATTACATTTATGGTTAACATAATACACCCATGATAAGCAATATACCGCAATCATCGACTTATGATGATACACTGAATCTTCGTAAAGACTGTATGCTCTCGAATGGCTGCAACTTACTGTGAGAAGACGATGTACACAAATATATAATAAGTAATATTGATAATAAAAAATTATTTTTTTGGGGGTCACGTAGATCAATACCGACAGTAGATCAATATTTAACGAAAAAAATATTTTATTTTTATTTTTATTAGTATTATCAAAGGAAAAATTATTAAATAGTCAAATTTTGGAGTTTTTCAAAAATATTTTGAACACACATATTATTTTACTATAAAACCGGTAAAAACGAAAGAACCATATTTGGTAAAAAAAATTAATTAAAATATCATTTTGTACATCTACTGCTAAAAGTTAAAAATTATAGATTCTTCCGTTACTACGGCTGATTTGTGATTTAATTCGATTATTGGTGTTTTGTGCATAGCTCAAATTGAGTTGGTCGGTTAAGTATTATTCTTTAAATGTAAAACCCATAGTTTACGCTCAATACACTAACAAAAAGTAACAGTAACAGTTCGTTTTTAGGAGATACAAAGGAAGTATAAATGTTAGTGTGCAAATTTAATTTGCCAAGTCCTAGCATATTTTAATACTTATTTCTTTTTAATTTACAATCAACGATCAGTTTGACAAAGTTTATTTTTAGACTATGGCCTTCTACACAAGAAGTGATGGTGTTTTTTCTCTGAAGAGGCCTGTCTACGCTGATCCGATTTGAACCAAGGTTAGATTTAATATACGATTTAATATTGCAATAGATACAATTGACGATATACGTCGATACTGCCGCCTTACTTTACTCGGCCCCTAAGTTTTCTTTGTAATTAAGTATATATTGCTATTTTGCTTTTGTCTTGATTGAGTCGGCGTCTTTGGCAAACCACGGTCAGCGTAAGTGGTTGCGGCGGAGGTTGCCAAAAAAAAAACCATAATCACGTCAACTGGTTGCCCAGCGACAACCTATAGTTAGCGAGCGGTTACAAGGATTCAATCATGGGACAGGAAACCAAACGCGTGGATCATCCGAACAACTATACGCTGGACCTAGGTGCTTACAACGTCGATGATGAAAAAAAATAAAAACCGAAACTAACGAAATTCAAATGTGTTTTGGATACGACAACGTGACTTACAGAGTCCAATTATTCTCGAAAACTTGATGCCGTCGTAGCAGCCCGGCTGGGGTGGACTACCGCCATTCGGATAGAAATCTGCATGTCCCAAAGCATTGAAACAACCTGTAGATCCACCTGAAGTATGGATCACATCCACGAACAAAGCATCAGTCTTATCAAGTCCTTTTTCTTGGAACTTTGCGTACTCAAACCCTGGTCCGGCCGGATCGAGACCTTTTTTAGCGTAAAGATCATACACGGGAAAACAATATTCATATAATTATTAATACCTAATGGTTATCGCAAGCGGTGAAAAAATCAACTGGTTATGTAAGCATTGGTGTTTCATCGTATCTATAGGTACCTGTAATCCGGCCAATTTTATTTGAATCGAACAAAGAACCGCACGCGCCGGCTATGTGCGCCCCGAGACTGTGTCCGATCAGATGTATGTTTTTTGGTTCAACGATACCTAGCCTCACAATATTCGACAACACTTTGGCCAGTATTGAACCAATTTCCGACGTCATCAGTACTGACAACGGGTAATTTATGTTCCCAGATAAAGCTCTCCAATCCACAGTTAACACATTAAATCCTCCAGTATTGACGTAAGCTAAATAAAAACATTACTTTAATATTTAGCCGCTAGACCATTGCAATAAGAAACATTTGTTTATCTTGTTTTTATATGCAAGTGCGTAATTAATAATTTTTGGATTTGAAGAAATGAATGTATTCATCAATGTATCCTGGCAGGTGCGTGTACTGTCAATATGCGCTCGTTAATTACTGCGATCTTTTTTTTTTCACTCGACATTACAGTGTATTTACATTCTACATGCGTACTACACCTAAAGCTGAATTACACCGTTCCTTGTATTTTACCATACCGTGTACTTTTTAAAATGTACGATACAAATACGTACTACGGATCTGTTCTATATTTACTACTAATCATATATCGGTTATACATTACGATATAATATATGATACAATTATAATATAATTTTATACAAAAAAGTGATATAGGATAAACGGTTGCAAAAAAATGTTGTTAATGAAAATAATAACATATTAATTAAAACATTTTTACAGTAAATTGTAATAATCTTGCTCGATGGAGCGGTATAATAGTGACCTGCTGCCAATGGAGCGGTATAAAATAATGAAAATCGGCAAAACAGGAAAAATATTAAACGGCATTAAAAATTATGGACTCGTTCAACCTTCCTCTTTTTGACCATGTCCTCTTTTCGACCAAATTTGGTAAAATAGTTTCCTATTTTCGCCCATAGTTTCACGTTCAATATTTTGAGAAGTACTGTTTAAAAATGAGGAGGCGGCTTCTATTAATCTCCAAAAATATATTGTTTTTGTGCACATTTAAATAATTATTATAAAGTACAATTTTAGATACTGTAGATACTTACACTGCCTTTTAGAAAATAACAAAATAACCATAACAGACTTTAGTATGGATAGTGCGATGCAGTATTTAAACGTGTATTAGTGTCATTATACAATCAAAATGAGTTACGTTGAAAAAATTTTAATTTTAAAAGTTTGTAGAAAAAATTAAAAGTTTTAATTTAAGTGCAAATTCAATGTCCATATCTAATGAAGAAAATTACATAATATAAGTATACAACATTATACTTATAACTTATGATAACTTATAACAGTATAAGAAAATTATAAAATTATAAATAGGAAAATTAATCAAATGTGATTTGCACAACGATTGTTGTACACATCTAATTTTAGACAGTGCTTCCCAAAATATTGAACGTGAAACTGTGGTCGAAAAGAATGCTAATACTTTTAAGCGAAAACAGGAAGCTATTTTATCAAATTTGATCAAAAAGAAAATATGGGTGAAAAGAGGAAGGTCATTTTTGGACGAAAGGAGTACCGCCCGTTTGACGGATCGGAAGCGAGAGCAAACCCAACTCAGTCGAGCAATCGGCATACTCGTCATCGTTCGAACGGTCAAGTTTATAATAGGAATATAATTCGCAAGGAACAAAAAGATACAATTTTCTTCTTCTTCTACTTCGCCTTCCTCCCAACTATTTGGGGTCGGCCACCCTTGTCCTACACCTCCACTTTACTCGGTCAATCACATCTCCTCTGCACACACCGACAGCCCTCATGTCATTCTCCAAAGTCTCCAACCATCTCTTTTTTGGTCTTCCTCTTCCTCTTTTCCCTTCAACGTCCATCTTCATAAACACTCTTACTCTTACTCTTACAATAATACATTAAATATAAATAATCTGGTAACAATTGATACCATGTGTTAGTGGGGCTACGCACCGTATCCCTACGGTAGAATTGATTAACTTCAGTTCTCACGCGTTCAAAAGTTGAATGAAATCAACTTCGCGGTAACCTGTGATAAATTTCGTACGGTTGCATACCATATAGACGTTGCAAGGGTGGCTTTAGTTATTTGCCTGGGGGGAGGCCAATATTTTTTGTTAGGTAAATATTTAAACTATAGTAAAATTAGTCAGCAATTATATAAATATAGCAAAAATGAGTGTATTAAGTATAGGTATTGAGTTATTATTTAGGTAAAATTAATTGTGGTTTTGACTACATTTTCCTATCATGTTATAAATTTTTTAATTTCGTTATCAGATAATAATTAATTTAGATCAATATATCACCATATAAATATTTAATAATATTATACATTAATACAAATTATGCATATGCATAATTACATTAATGAAAATATCTGACGAAATAAAGAGTAAGATGTCTCGTCTTGAGGTGGGGACATGGCCCTTATGACCCCTCTTAAAAGCCGCCCCTGGACGTATGATATATTTTATTGACTAAAATCTATAAAATTTAAAAAAGAAATGGCTTAAAGTTCAACAAATCCGAGACAATTATTTCACTCGACTCGATACGGCACGGTGTAATATTAACACGGCTAATCGATTAAAGATAATGAACATGAATGAATAAATAAATGTTCCACATGATTTCAAACTGTTTGTAAACGGGCTTCGCGAAACATTAGCAACTCAATTGCAGCGATATTGGGAGCCGAAAAACGATGAGGGCCATGCACTCTACGCCAGAGGTTCTCAACCTTTTTTAACTCACAATACCCTTAGTTATTTTATAAAATCCAAAGGCAACTTATCTATATTTTATAGTATAATATATCGTATATATAAATATCTTAGTAATGTTTAATACCAGAATGAGTGTAATAAAATTGTTGGAATGTTATTAAATTATTATTTATTATTTTGTGAATTCATGTCTTATAAAAATAAAGATAAGATATAGTCATAAGTTGTTCACAATAAATAAGTTTATTAGATAATTTTATAAGTTCACATCGAACAAATAACAATCAAACTGGTATGAAAATTAAAATAAACTGATCGCAGTATTACTACAAATTATATGAAAACAATAAGTATTATAGACTGTGTTATTTTCAAATTGTTTTACTATTCACGAAAACATTTTTTTCATAAAAGATATAATTCAAATAATTTCACGACACTCTCAAATTTAGTTCACGGCACCCCAGTTAGAAACAACAGCTTTACGCTAAGGCATACGAAAGCAAAACGTAATATTTAAAACGCTACATCGTGTCATGTCGGGAACAGCCGAGATGTTGTGTATGATTTCATGATCCAAAATAAATTTTCTACAACAGTAAAATATCACAATAATAATATCGACGTGTGAGCACGTTTTAAATTTCTAATATTACAACGAACATTCGGCGAATTGCACTGAAATTTAAATTTTCGGACATCAATCGCGCTACAATCGAATTAAGTGTAACCTATCAAAGTAACAACAATCATATTATTAATGAAGTTTAAAACAAATATTACCCGTCTTAATGTTGAACACACCGTTTGTTTGTTCAGCTGAATCAAGCCATCCGTGAATTATCACTTTTAACGGTAAATTCGGAATCCAATATTTTTTTATTTCTTCTTCGTGGCCTAACTTTATTTTTATCGATTTATCATTACCACGATACCTACAATAAACGTGGATGATAATAAATCAAGTTAATAATAATCGTCATGTTGTAGCATAATATACTCATTCCAGTATCTGATGTCTATGTTTTTATCGTCGAAAAACAAATGTTTTATTAGATTATTCTCATAGCTTCCTTCAATGAACATGTTTTGTACGAAATTCCAACCATACTCCAAAAAATTTGCTGTAGATGAAAATTAATAATAAAATGTAAATATAAGGTGATACATTATGATACATTTAAAGATATAAATTATGGTACATTCACTTCACAGGAAAATTTAAATTATTATATTATTATATTAATTTTTAATATCAACATTTTTATTTTTATATGATTTAACTGTTTGAACAAATATATATATATTGTATTTCAGAAAAATAAGCAAATATCTCTGATATGTGTGTCATAACTGGAAAGTGTTTAAATTCACTTATTGATACAACCTGATTATAACTTCTAGATGATACATATTCAAGATTAAATATGTCATGTAATGGATATTAATAATAATTAAATAATAATTAGTACACACCACAATTTGGAAGCGTTGTAAATTATTCTGCCTCAGCAAATTTAATTTAATTAAATTTACATGTTGACATTTAAGAAAAATAAAAACCATAAGTCCACACACAATGATAACAAAGAAATCAATTATAACAGTAGAATTATAAATTTTTTTTTTTTTTTTGCAATAATGTTGAGTACTATTTTCAGTCACCTATATTAATTATGATATATCACCTAATATAAATAATGTTTTATTCGTTTTATTCTGTATTATATTTAATATAACATAATATGCATGTATAACGTAAAACGTGTGCACATTTATTGGTGCGTCACACTTTGGACGTTAACACCTAGTCAAAATGTAAATATTAAATTTCTTATCACTTCAGATTTACCATTATTTTGATGCACCATCATTAGGATTATCCACGTGTTGATGAATAATATCAGGAGTGTCCGATACATTTTCCGGGTGACATTGATAACAACTAACTACTTGCGCGCAAAATATTTTATGGACTACATTGAAACTAACGATGTAAACAGTTTTGAGCGTTTATATGATTACTTTAACGGTACCGTTTATCATTGTTTACCGATTTTACTATTGTTTTACAACGCGTCTGGTATTATAAGCGGCACGTTATATACATGTACAAACATTATTGAACAAATATAATGATATAATTTACGTTGCACGCGGAACAGTACAGTGTTACCATATTGTGTACGTCCATGTTGAGTCGATTTACATATAATTTCGCCTTGTTTGCTGAACTTGACATGCACCATAACTTGAACTATGGCCTTTGACTTAAGCCTAGTTCACACTGTTACATTAAAAATCGTGACACGAGGTGCCGTAACAATTTATGTCCGGGCAGTAATCGTCATTTGAACAACACAGCGTCTCGATGTCACGATAATCGCGACACTATTGCTGCGGATCAAAAAATATTTGTTATGAATAGGGTTACCATATTTGGTTACGGTCTCGTCGAGACGTCCTAAGAATTTTGGGATGGAGTGTATAAAAACACTACATTTTATAAAAAAAAAAAAAAATCGTAATTCTTTGTTTTAAATAAAATATTTGTTTATTTGAGTTGCATGAAAAAAAATAACCGGATGGGCCTCGCTCTGCTGTACAGTTGAGGGTGGAGTGCACCTCGTTTATAGGATAGGTCATTATTACAATGGATTTGTTAAATTTGAATGCAATGATACATATCATTGTATACGAATAACGATGCTGACGGAGTTAATATGTTTGTCTAGGATATAATACATTGTTATTTATAAATATTGTAAAAAGTATATTTTATTTTGAAATGATTAATATATTTTTCAATTAGGATGGGTTGGCAGTTGCATACAGCGACATAGTTAAATTATTTAAAAATAATGCATCTAGTTATTATAATTAATACCATATATTAACATATATCATCAATTTTAATATTTATATATGTGATATCGTACAATGTATGTTGGTCATTTCACATGTTGACGACGTTGACGTTGATACTTGATTACGACTTTTAAAATTAACAATGGATTTATGTAATTGATAAATTAAATAATTTTAACATCTCCAAATTTTTTAGTTACGATAAGTTTAACTCATTATAAACCTTGTATTAAATTTTCAAGAGTTTTCGGTCTTCCAATTAAATTTGATAGATGTTTAAAAACAAAAATTTTACAAAAATCGAAAATTTAAATTGTCTATAAATAAGTCAAAATATGTCAAAAAACTTTGAAAACTTAACCATATATATAGAACGTCAATATAAAGATTTGGTGAAAATTTCAAGTTGTTACAGTTTTTCGTTTTGAGTTAGAGCATTTAAAAAAATGTAATTTGTAAAAATGTGATTTTGCGTAAAATTTCCCGTTTTTTCGTAATTTTTTTAAAAAGTATTGAAAAGTTGGATTTTAGACTAGCCAAGTACCATCTACATTCACTTTCCTTCAGAAAAGTTGCTACTTAAGCAAATCGAAGCATTTTTACTGCCAAAAAAAGTGTCGTCAGACACAAAAAAAAATAAAAAAAAAAATAAAAAACAAAACGCACATCATTGTAAAACCAATAGATTCCATCACTCCGTTCAGAATCTAAAATATGTTTAGTTTATTACCCAGTACTGTTGATGACTGAGATGACCATACTGTTTAGAAAATTTTGCTCTTTTCAAAAGTTCTTTGTTCCCTTGAACATATTTTTAGAACTCTGTGCAAGTCATGTTATAATTACTCGATACTGTAAAATCGACTCCACAGTCTCTAGGAGGAGACGATTTCGTTCAGCAGTCTACTGGGCTAACATTAACGAAAAAATCTTTACGCAACTCTTTAGTCGTACGAGTTTGAAAACATTTTTTTCATTTTTCATCGAATATTTATATACAATAACACAAAATTTGCGACATTTTTAATAAACAACACGTGGTGTCGTGCTACCGTTATTAATTTTCACCAGGGATATGGATATCGAAAGAAAGTATTGATACTTAGTAGCGAATACAAATATTGATATCAGTACAGTATCGGTACAAATGTATCGATGTCAGTAGAAATTATAACGAATCATTAAAAAAATTAAAAAATACATAGTGTCTGTATTTTTATAATGATTCGATACCTACTAATATCGATACTATTAATGAAAATATTTGTATAGGAAGTATGAATGATTCTATTAGTTCTCTTATTTCTACTCTATCCAATAGGAAAATCTAAATATTTTCAATTATATCATTTATTAGAACAAGGGTCTTATAACTGGTAGTCAATTTTAACCGTTTGACTACGAATGCTTTAATAGTAGTCGAATTTGGATGATTTTTTATATGATTATATAAATTTGAAGTATTCTCACAATATCGCACTTCTTGACAATAATAGTTGCATTATGCAAGAATATTAACGATTTTTTTTTAAATAAACCCAAAATTTGAAAAATTTGATAAACAAAATATTTGCAAAATATCAAATAACGGGAAGTGACCATGCATTAACCGAATAAAATTTACAATTACAGTTATAAATTACAAAGGTATCTATATGTGTACAGAATCACAGAATATATTAAATCAGAATGGAAGCTGATAAAAAAAATACACAGCGCTTACGGCCGCCTAAAAATATAGTCCACACTATTGAAAGGGTTCATCAGTGTAGACCTAAAATTTAATATGAAATATTTGAAATACAATAAATACACTGGTATACAATATTTTTCTGATATTAAGTTTAATGTTAGCTTTTTCTTGAAGAATGTAAATTAATATACAATCATACTACATATTTATTAATTATATTATGCAATACATCATATAATTAAAACTGTTCAACAATTGCATTCTCTTTACCCACATTTTGGAATATTATAATTGTATTACCTACATTTTTTTTCTATGTATTGTATTTTGTATTGTCAATTTATCGATAGAAATTTAGTTGAAGTTTAGTTATAGGATATTCTCTAAAATCTATTTTTAAATTAACGCTCAAGGATTCCTTGGTTTAATAAATAATGACATTACACAATACGTAGAAGCCTGAATGCAGCCCATATTTTAGCGTTGTTGTTTACCACTGCAGTTGTATTCTGTACAATATAAAACGTCGTTGGGTGTAAGATGGGGCTATAATATCAGAAACCGCGGTAAGGCCGTTGGCAATTGATTATTGTGCCGACAGTGTTCACATAATCCGTAATGCGGACTATGGGACAGATTTGGTTGGAAACTGGTAGGTCGCAGATGTCGATAAACAGGTGATCGTTAGCCGCCGATAGCTGTCGAATAACCACCGGTCGCTATTCTTGTCCGCCGTCGCCGAAACTGGTGCAGCAGGTCATCGTCGTTTCCACCGTGACTTTAGTACCTGCCGCTCTGGTTACCGTTTCGAAGGTGTATATAGTATTGCCATCGTCCAATTCTGAACGTCATTCATTGGTATTATTTCGGCCTTCTAGCTTTCTTTCATTATCTTATTTGAAAAGATTCAAATTAAGAAAGGTTGAAGATGGATATGGATGGGTATAGTTTTTTCATCGACTGCGTTCGGTTTTTATATATTTTTTTACCATATCAATTTGAATACTAGTCATGAGCGGCTGACCATGGTATGTTTGCTAGCGATACGGTTTTCCCTGTCATTCGGCCGTTATTATTTGTATCAGGGTGGTTTGGGTATCTACGTATCGAGGATGATCTTCCCTATCCATGGATATTCATTTCCTGTCTATCGTTCTTATTCGTGGCTGTTCATTACCTATTCTCCCATTACAACTTTTGATATTCGTTATTCTCGTCTCCCATTGGTCTGCCGGTACATAGTACGTTGTCGCAGATTTAGTAGATGTATTAGTTTTAATTAGTGGCCTCAAAAAGGCCTTTTTATGTAGATTGTTGTTCTATACCGTAGCATACCTTAATTTATTAAATTCAAATTAGAGGACAAACTTTATAT
>JASXSY010002684.1:0-46584 GCA_034509805.1 Sipha maydis
TGTCAATTTAATTTTTTCGTACTTCAAAATAAATTGACATATTAAAAATAATTCTTAAACGGGACAAAGGAATAACTTATTACTTTTGATATATATGTATATTTTACTAGTGAATTACATAAAGTTTCAAAATTATTTTTTTAAATATATAAAATTAATACTTTTCACATCATTAAACATTTTTAGAAGAACCACATACATTTACTCATAAGTCAATATATAGATTTAATAATAAATATAACATTAATAACAAATTATTATTACATTAAGGTATAAAAATTTGTAAATTATATCATAAATATCATAAATACATAATTTTATAAAAATGACTAATATATGATTTATTGAACATATTTTTATAATCTATAATATTAATTGTAATGAATAATATACTATATATTTGTTATTACAAGTTAATAGTATAGTTGTTAGTAAAATAACAGAACTGATTTATGTAGAAATAATCGTAACACTATAGTTTTAATATCGATTGTAAACACAAAAATAAATTACTTAATATCTATATCATACACAGATAAAAATTTATAATAAAATCATTAACAATTTAAATCAATATAAATTAAATATATTGAACCTAATATATATATATTATACACAAGTATTTTACTTACGAACCTAGGAATTTAAAAATAAATATAATTTTGTAATTAATTTAAACTTATTTATTAAAATAAGATTAAATTCTTCAATTAAAATACTACGAGAAAATATTTTAAAAAAATTACTAAGTTAATTTTTTAGTTTCACTTAACATTATATCATTAGAAACAAATACCAATTTATATTAGCAAAAGAAATTCAATCTACTTTAAAGTTTCCCAAAATAAATTTTAATTATTTTTTTTATCTTTAAACTTAAAAAGCGTTAATTATATAATTCGACGAATACTGATTTTATTTAAACCGCGATCGAAAACGTCCAATTTAGTTAAATTTTTAATAAAATTAATTTTACTGCAAGAACATAGATAGTAGTATATTTTTAACTCCATAAAAACATTAACCTATATAATCGTAGACCTGGATTTTTTATGTTATAACTCCATGTATAAAACATTTTACGAACAATTTTTTAAAACAAAAAAAAATAATAAAAAATAAAATATAATAATATTTTAGTGTTTCTGTTCACAATGAACAGTAAATGAAAAAAAGGTAATTTTATGAACAACACAATCCAACGACAATATATTAATAATACCAAGTTCTGTTATTTTTTCTGTTTACCCCATTTGCATCTAACGGAAATATGAAACGTTTAACGGTAGCTGGACAAAAGCAGCAACGGCGTGTGTCCAAAACGAGACAGAAGCACAGGTCCAATAGTGAAACAGTGTTTACATTATTATTAGTTTAAACCATATTTTGTAGAAAATACGAGAGTAGCGGTAACCAACGATGATGATATGGGGAGAAGTGATGTTGAGGCTTGTGGTAGGTTTTAGAGAGGGAAAAGCACCAACGGACGAGTTTAATTTCGCATTTCATTAAGCCCTCTGACCGTTGTTTAAGGGGCGGTACCCCGACCGACTGTGAGAGCACACACGCCGATGCCACCACCGCCGTGACATCCGCCAACAGGTCCTACCCACCTTCTCTGGTTGACCACAATAAATCTGTCGGCCCGTGTAATTGCGTTTTACATCTTGTGCAGTGGCGGCGGCAGCAGATCCCGATTTGCCGTGAGACCGAGAGATTAATACACGACAAATCCGACGGGATAGCCCTCTCTTCTCATCAAACCACCCCCACCACCACCACAATGGAATCCGTTTACTAAACAATGGCCGATGGAGATTTGCAATCAAACTCAAAAACACCCCCTCTATCATCTCGGTCCCTTCTCCGTCATCCATAAGGACACACACAAAGGATGATTATTTGGAATATATTTGAAAGGGAGATTGCATACGTAGACAGTTTTAGGATCATATTATTATTATTATTATTATTATTATTACCATTGTTCTTAAATGTCCTTCGTGACCCAACAATCTAAGTGTTATTAAATCGAACATTCGCACATAAGCAAACGAAACTGAATAAATTCTAAAACATACTGTAATAATGTAAATAACTTTACAGTGAGTAAGACTAAATAAATAAGAAAATGTTTACAATAATTTTAAAACTCTTAATAAAGACTATTATTAACTTAATTAGAAGAATAGAAGAGTAGGAGAACCTGAGTGTGCGTGTGTGTGTGTGTGTGTGTGTGTGTGTGTGTGTGTGTGTGTGTGTGTGTGTGTATGTAAATATATAAAGAGATATATACATAAAATATAAAATATTTTTTTATATTTATAAGTAAATAAATTTAATGATGATTACCTATATTGTTAAGCTAATTTTAAAGCCTTAACTCTAACATACACAACTAAGAAAATTAACGATACTAGTAAAAACTGAAAAAAAATATTAAATATATTTTCATACGACGCATCAATATTGTGATTCTAATTGTTAAAAAATATATCAATCTTCAATTAATAAAATACTATAAATAATACATTCTCCAAATATGAATTAAATATACATTAGCTTATAACTTGTATATCTAATACTACCTACACCAGTGGTTTTCAAATTGATTGCCGTAATGTTTTGAAAATATTTTTTTCATATATTAATAATAAAATTGAATTAAATATGTATCCAATTTAGTGTAAAAATATTAAATAATGTCCTAAAAAAAATATTCTTAAAAACATCTTTGTTTGGAACATGTACCGTGTGTGTCACTACTAAAAAATATTTAAGTATCAAATTACTTAATGTACACATAACTCAATGATTTTTTAGTGTAACGACATCACACATCAAATTAGGGGAATATACCTCATGTATTGTTTGTATATTGTTTATAACCTCAATCAAAAGTATGAAAATCGTTTCCATTGACCTTTTTTCTTCACAAGGAAGAAATTCATAAGACCGTTAAAATGCCTTCACGAGTAGGTGGTCAAACAGAAAACTCAATTAAATCAGCAGCTACAGAAAGTTTGAACTGAAATTCGTTTAACTGGGAATCTAAGGATTAGAAAAAATATATACTACTGATCAAGGGAAAAAGTGAGAAGAAATGAAAAAAAGGAAGAATGTCCTAAAGTATCATCATGATTAGAGAATTTTTCTGTAAGAGCTTTCCTGTCTTTAGAAAATCAAAAGCCTTTGTGGTTACTCAAAGAACTACACCTGTAACTACCAAAGAACGTTATTTTCTAAGAATTCTTTCACAGGCTAACACAATTTTATTACGAATACGAACAAATAGTAAAATATTTTCATAGCATGCTATCACACTTAATAAGGATGGTTATATTAGTTATAATATTACATATATTCTAAAATCAAAAATTATACATCAAATTATGTTTCCGTTTATGAAAAAATTAATTAAAACTGGGTACAACAAAATATTGTAAAAATTAAAATTAAAATTACATTTATCAGATCATTATATAATTCACAAATCATCAGAATATCCACGTTAAACAACAATAACTGTGGTAAAAACTCTTAAATTTATTTAATTATTACGTAACTCATTTAATGTGGCCCTTGCGTCAAAATATTGTCATACAACTTATCAGACAATTAATATATTTAACACTCCATTATTTTGCCATACTAAAAACCTCACGATTCAATTACACAAACTATACGTGTTCTATTTAAATATATTATTTAATTTAAATTAAATAAATTATACTAAACTAATAAAACTTAAAAAAAAATTTAAAAACATTATTGGACACACTTTACAAAAATTATATTATGAATATAAAATAGAAACGTTAATCAACATACGAAAATAATAAAATTGTTTCAAAATTGAATAATTAAGTATCTATTTGAAGACTTTTACCATTCAAAATTAAAAAAATAATATTAATAACTAGACAAAAAAAACTAAAATTAACAAAACAACTTTTATTTTATTACATAAAATTATACAATGTTTAGTGTTTAACATAAACCAATATTATACACCTAAAATTTATTATTATAACATTATGTAACAAGTATCAAAAATCAATTGAAAGGATAAAATTAAGATGGGAAAGGCACGTAAAATAATAAGTTAATTTGATAATGGAATTTGGTTCATTTTTATATACTTGAAAAGAAGTACCAAAAACAACTTCAATATATAAAAGTAGGTAACGAAATCATTAAGAATACTATATTTATTAAAATTATAGTCCCATAGTTTTTTGTTTCTTGATTTTTTTATAAACAATGATACTAATTAAATACAATATATTAATTAACAAATAATAACAATACACAATTGTTGAAAACAATGATAATTTTTGGTAAAACCAATTTTTATGTGAGTGTTCAAATAAATATAAAGTGTAAAACATGAAAATAAAATTTGTTTACGTTTAAACGCATGTGTTCCGATGTTATCGCAATTGAACGATCCCATTTGAATGTGGAAGGGACGATGAAAAGCGGACGCGAGTAGATAGGGGATTTCGGACAATAGATAGGTATTACGTACATTTTGACAATGACGACATAGTCGGACATCGGAAATTTAATACGCTCAAAAAATACCAATCCTGGAAAATCTGATAAAGAGAAATACAGTTTGAATTTTATTCGATATCTCTGATTTATAAACCATCAATTTATGTTATGTATACTTATATGTTATGTTAGTTATTAAATACAATACAAAATTCATAAAAACCATATAAAAATGCTTTTGGATTATATTATAAATAACTTAAAACTATCAAATAACTAGTAACTAGGTAAACTCGTAATCAAATTACCAATAGAAAATTATATAAATTTGATGTAGCTTCAAACTAAAAACCAATGTAATAAAATAATTATAAATTTTGCTACAAACGTGTAGGTAAGCAATATGTACACATAAAAATGAAATATATTATTAAAAACTGTATTCAATAATAAATTTATTATACACGTATAATAATAAATAAACAATAAAAAGTTTTTAACTAACTTTAAATGCAATCTAAAAATACAACAAACATAAAAGTTAAAGAAAATAAAATTGAGTAAAGAAAATGAATTTTTTTCATTATTGTTACATGAATTCTACCAGTTATATTTTGTTGTTTCATCTTCTAACACAAAACGCAAAACGTTATTTACGGATAAGGCATCTGGTGTCTATCTGCTACACCCTCTTTTTTCTACAGTTTTTCCTCGAAAACGAGCTGATTGTTTTGGAACCGGACATTTAATAAAATATGGTTTACTAAACCACCCAATTGAAAACCGATAACCCTTTTCAATATACAAGGATATTTAACAATAGTTTTTCCACTTCGGAAACATGTCTTTATGGATAATATTTTTTTTTTTATCAAAGCAAAAATACATTTAAATGTCCCAAGAAAAAAAAATACATGCTTTATTTTATTATAATATAGAATCAATTTTAGAACATATGAAAACCAAGTTTTATAATTATTATTTATCAACTTATTATAGTTACGTAAAACAATAAATGTAAGTAATATACTGTCTTTTATTAAAAAAATTAATAGGTATACAACTGTGCACTTACATTCAAATTACAAAAGAACATACACATGGATATTCCTAAGACTAATTTATACATGTACATTAAAAATAATAAATATATAAATAAATATATAAATCATAATTAACATTTTACAAACACACCCAACATCATTGTATATAATATAACTTCTAAAATTAACTCTTTAATACTTAATTTTTTATATAAAATTTGATGAGGCATTAACCAAATAAAAATGTAAATAATCGTAAAACTTAACGATCAACATTTCCGTCATTTGAACAGCACATAAGCCTAGAATTCAATATCGAAACGAAACGTAAAATTTTATAGGGTAAAAATATCCAATTTTTGAAAGTGGTTTTCAATCAATTTATCGTTAATTCAAAATTTAACAAATTATACTCCCAATTATTAAAACATCCCAATTATTTTACTAATTATAGCAATTGGTCCATAGTATTATAACAACAATAAACCAAAGTTGAAACATATAATACGGTACAGTATAAAACACGTATTATACGTACGTATAAAAAGTATAGTATATATCACATAATTGTATAAGTTTTATACCGAATAAAAATAAAATCACTTACAAACAAAAATACATTTATAATTTACACTAATTATAAAAGAAGGAAATAAAAATTATAAATAGACAAGTATAGAACTATTTATTTATTATTAATAATTATTACATTCTTACTGGGGAAATATTTATAGTAAATTCATCGTGATATTAATAAAATTAAAAATATTATTGGCAACATTTAAATTTCATTTTATATCAATATATACCATATTCTGTGCATATAGTAATTTTTATTATTTTATATTTAGATAGATTGGAAAAAATGAGAAAAGAAAATTGCAAATAAAAATATTTTTTTTTTGTAACTTATTTAACATCTATCTTCATTCTATGTATTATTATTATACATCATTCTATTTATCATTTTTAACTAACTAATATATTTTTTACTAAGTATAAAAATAAAAATTTCAATATCTGAAATAGAAAGTATTTTAAATTTTCTAAGAGTGAATTTCAAAAACAATACATATAAACGTTTTATACGCGTATATCACCAATCCTGCAATAAACACATATAAAAATATAAAAATAAATAATAAATATTTTAAAACATAAGAATAAGTATTAGATGATATACTTACTAATTTTTGATTACTATTATAAAAATTTTACAAATATAAATAAACATATAACAATTTTTTTTTTAACTTTCTCTTGCACTATAACATTACATAGATGATACGAATACTATGAATTATTGTTGCGATGAAAAAAACTTAATAATTTCATAAATAATAATAATTTTATTAACTTACTTGAAAATATATACAGTTCTTTAAAAATGTAAATTCTAATTTTATATTACAAGCGGCAACTTTCCCATAAATTTAATTGCTTCCCCAGGGAATCGAGCTTTAAGTTAAAATTATTATGTATCTAAAAGCTATCAAAGAAACCAACATTCATTAATAATTACTTTTGAGGTTAGAAATGACTTAAGTTTATAATAGAGGAAATGTTAAGTTTTAAATATCAACATTACTTGTAATAACAATTTCTAAACATCAAAATAAATAAATAAAATTAAAATCCTCATTTTATATTTATGTAATTTATTGACCCTTTCAAATCGATGGATATTAACAATTTATTTACCATAATACACTTGAGTGAAACATATATGAACTTTAAAAATCCATCGAAAAAAACCAACATGCATATAAACTTTGACACTAAACTAAGTTATTATACCGTATATCATACTAGTGTGGGCCATTATGAACACTATTTTGCAATATTTGGATTATAGTGAATGTTATTTTACCCTTTGGGAAAGCTCACGCATGAAACGTGTCGATAATAATTCATCGAAAAAAAAGCTAGGGTCCTTTAATCGGGGGATATGAGGTGGAACGGGGTACCTGGGGAGCACCTGCTGCGTATGGATACCTGTCGTAAATAAAACGAGGGTAATGCGACAATATATCCGATAGGGTTTATAAAACACCCTTTCTCCATCCATTTTAAAGTTGTATTAGACCTAATAAAAAAACCTGTTAATCTCCGATCGAGTACCAGTACATTTTATGCAAATCCAAACGAAGGCTACCTCTAATATTAATAAATATAATATAGACTGGGTAAAACATTTTTATCCATGGCCATAATCGAAGTATAAGTATATATTAATGAATAATTTTTAACTCTCTCAAAAGCATACAATATATGTTCATATAACATTTTTTTAACCTACAATAAATATTTAATTAAATGTCTTTATTGTTTAAAACTATTTACCCTGATCATTATTTTTAAGCAATTAAATAAAACTTGGCATTGAAGTTTGAAATAATCAAAATTTAACATCATGAAAAATAAAACATATTCAATAATCATATTATAGCAATAACAGTAAGTAGATATATTTTAAAACTGTGTACACAAATAACACATGATCTAATAAAAATATAAGAATACCAAAAATTGTATTTTTCCTAACAATTACTATACACATCAAATAGAAAATAAATAGTTATAATCATACAATTTAATTAAAAAAATGCCATATAATAATCAATTGAACTTCTTTAAGTACTTTTTGGATATTTTCATAAAAATCCATTAAGCTATAACACTAACATACTCTTGGGGAATATGGAACGTACTGAGACATTTTATATGCTGTATGATTATTGTTGTGTAACACGTATATTGTGTACAGATCGGTTGTAAATCAACTGAGCCAACGGGCTTTTCACGGATGTTTGTTATTGACGGAAATGTTCCCAAAGGGGTTTTATTACTCAAGCCATCAAAATTAAGGGTAAGAAGAGTAGAAGCTTGAACACTTGTACGTCCGTTTTTGGCAAGTCTCATACGGATTAACTTGTCGTTGAGCTGTGCTAGACAAGAGGATGGCTAGGAAGAAGACGCTTTGACACGACAACCGTAGTTTGAGAAACTGATCGAAAGTTTAGAGAAAAACATATTAGTTTTTGCGTTTAAAAGAGAAATTACGATAGTTTACCCATACTTATACTTTTAAAAGTCTGTGGGTCATCTGGCGTGTCCAAACACATAAAAATCATATAAGATATCAAAAACACCTTTATTTTTTACTTTGTGGAAATTGTAAAATAAAAAATCAGTTTATCAAATTAAAATAAATTCTAATAAAATCATTAATTTGTCAATGACATTAAAATGTCTTTCTATCTCTGAACAAAAGTATGAAGAAAGAAATAATAATAACAAATATAGGTATCTATTTTTAAATAAAAATTATGAATTTAATAGATAAAACATCAATATATTAAATAACTGTTTAAATAAATAAAAAAACATCAATTAATTATACATACACTTTATATAAATCAAATATAGAATAAGGGCTTACATATTTTAATAATTAAATCAGTAATTAACTTGTTGTTATATAATCATATAATAAACTAATTATTTGAGACCCGAAAGTATTTAAAAAATTAGTTATGATTGTAGACGATTCTTATTTCTAAGTAAATAAGAATAATAAAAAAGTATTTTCACTATTAATTCTAAAATCAATAAAGACTTTGGGTTTTCCTTAAAAGCGGATATTACGCCGTAAAGTAAAGAGGTAATATCCGGCGACGAGCTTAGGATTTATAATCCCGCCGGTGGAATTAGTCCGTCTGATAAATTATCCACCGGCAAGCGTTAGCAGGAAGTATAAGATCGGAACAAGCCTCCGGAGACGTTTCAAAAATGGTCAACGAAATGAAAGCAATTTCAATACTTTCTAACGGATGTGCACCTGATTAATAGTATTTTTTCTTTCAATTAAAACGCTTTTGTTTACATGTTTACAGTGATGTATCACTTGACACTAAATACACTAGTATTTAATATAAATAAAGATTCATAATATTAAAATAATAAAAATTTACATGTAATTTTAAAGTGCCATGTCTAACTAGGTTTTACACAATGTGGCATTTTTAAATCCAATTTTTAAAAAGGCCTATAAAAACTATGTATATATATATAGTTAACAAATACAAGATCACCAAAAAAAATATATAAAATTATAATATTATCATCAATCAAAACTAGTTAAATTCAAAGAATGAGTAAGATTAAGAATCATTATTCACAAAGATAAAAGAATAAGACGAAATATTGAACTTGCTCTTAATTATAATCATATACGCCAAATACATTCAATTTTAAAATATCTATTATTTCATCAGTGCTGTCTAACCATATTGCTAGGTGTAGCAACCACTACACCTAAAAATAAGATGTAGATAGATATTAATATATAAGTTAAAATAATAAACTTGAAACATATAAATTATTATAATATTGTATTATACATGCATCATATTATTTATGTACTATTATTTATATAATACCTATAATATTAAATAATAAAATAAAAAAAGACTCTTCTTCGGTATTTTGAAGGAAAGGTGGGTATAGTTATATCTTACTACACCTGAAAACCACGTTTTGAACACCACTGTATTTCATAACATAAATACCAATTAACATAATTTACTCTCTTCATTTTAAAAAATAATATTAATCAATTAAATTTAATATAAATTTAAGTAATTTCTAATACTTTCATATGAAATATTATATAATGTTTAACAAGTATTTATAATTTTTTATTAATTCAATAATAAACGTTTTTTTTATAAAACAGTTAACAATCTTATTAAAAACTTTACATCTACAATTATTTTTCATCGAGTCATACGATTTTGTTTATGTAACTTAAAAATTCTAGAGTAAACTTTTATTGACCAAAAATATAATTTAAGAAGTTACCATGTTGTTAAGTACTCACGTTTCTCAAGTCAGTTTCGAATATTTGAAAAATATATATTTTTTTTTTACATTTTCCAATAAGAATTAAATGGGTCCTTCAGAACATTTGAGAGGAAAAATCTATAAAATCTAAAGTAACAAAGTTATATTTGATAAATAAAAATAGCAAAACATCGAAAAAAAATTACCAATATTTATTTCCCAATACTGGTAACTAATACCAGCAAAAAGTAAATTATTACAAAAAATAATATTAATATAAACATATACCATAGGTTATTATTAAGTCATACACAAATGTATACATAACAATAAAATAATTACAAAACACACATAAAAAAAAATTAAACAAAATAATACACCCATCATTTTACAACGATATATGTGACGAGATATATTGATATACCAATCTTCATCTACACAAGTCGGCCAGTTTTAATTCATAATTATGTTTTCAGATAACCAATCATTTGAAACTTATAACGTTAAAAGTATTCAGGGGTTTACTGTTAAATAGAAGGATTGGGTTCGTTAAATTTACTTTATAATATTATTAAAATGGTAATATAAGTTAAAATAAAATTATCAATTGTACTAAAAAAATTTAAGACAAAATCTTTTATAGGATAACAAAAAATACTAACTATTCGATTCAATTCAAATAATATTGCACAAAATATTTATAAAAAAAAAAAATTTGCTTAAATACTATTTTTTAATGATAAAAAAAAAATAGCTATTTTATATCCAACATTTTAAATTAATATCAGTATCTAAATATACCTAATAATTATTTAAAAATAGATAATTATCTTCTTCTTCTACTTCGCCTTCCTCCCGACTATTTGGGGTCGGCCATTCTTGTCCTACACCTCCTCTTTACTCGGTCAATCACATCTCCTCTGCACACACCGACAGCCCTCATGTCATTCTCCAAAGTCTCCAACCATCTCTTTTTTGGTCTTCCTCTTCCCCTTTTCCCTTCAACGTCCATCTTCATAACCACTCTTACTGCATTCGTTTCCTCTCGCCTCATCACATGTCCAAACCATCTCAGCCTATTTTCTCTCATCTTGTCCACAATTGGCGCTACACCAACACTACTTTTTATTTATAAAAATAGATAATTATAAAAATTATAATAGTATATTACTATTAAATATTATTTAAGAAAATATTAAAGATATTTATATAAAATAGTAATTACTGTTTACGATTAAAGTAATAAATACATATTTTAATAACTGTGTCAAAACTATTACTTATTTAGTAAACAAAACCTCATAACATAGAATTTATGAATGTAATAATCTATTTTTGTTTGCTCTTTAAATTATTCTAAATACAATTTCATATAATTTTCATTATTTATATGTATATGAGTTTACCAAAGGTTGTAAGCAAATAACAGTATAAATACATTTTTAATTATTTTATTGAATCCCTACAGAGCATCAAAATAATAAAATTGTTGACTGTCATCAACAATATATATTAATTCGTTATCTATTTTAAAATTATATATATTTTTGCAAATTTAATTTTTTTAAATAAGTCATTTTTTTGTTATAATTTATCACGTAGATTATACAATTATTAAGGTGATTATATAGGTATATAAGGTTAGGTTAGGTTATATATTTGTAATACCATTAAAATTAATTGTTTCTGATTTTATTGGAAAATATACGTAAACATCAAAATTAATTTATATTATATTCATGAATACATTAAACTGATAATTATTGTTCAACATAGATACTTCATAAATATTTTTTTTTTTACATTCTAGAGTACAAACAGACCGTATCACAATGATTTACCAATACAAGTATCTTTTAACCCTCGCAGTTACGGTAATGTATTTATAAATACGTTTAGATATCCATAATATGATACATAAAACTTATTCAAAAATAAAAATAGATTTTATAAAATTATATAATTTTATTACACATATAAAAATTATAACAACGAACTCAAGAAAAAAAAGAACCGGATGGGCCACGCTCTGCTGTACACTTGGGGGTGAAGTGCGACTCTTCATAGGATAGGTCATTATAATGGATTTGTTAAATTTGAATTCAATGATAGGTATCATTATATACGAAAAACGATTCTGAACGGAGAAGTTATGT
The DNA here is from genome assembly GCA_034509805.1 of Sipha maydis. Taxonomy (NCBI): domain Eukaryota; kingdom Metazoa; phylum Arthropoda; class Insecta; order Hemiptera; family Aphididae; genus Sipha; species Sipha maydis. The sequence goes on from JASXSY010002684.1 coordinate 12,545, forward strand.
TTGTCTAGAATATGATACAATGTTATTTATAAATATTGTAATAAGTATATTTTATTTTGAAACGAAAAATTTAGAAAAATCGAAAATTTAAATTGTCTATAAATAAGTCAAAATACTTTGAAAACTTAACCATGTATAGAGAACGTCAAACACTCATAAAATTTTTTTGTCTGAATCCGGTAGTTTTTTTTACAGATATTTGAAGAAAAACTAATGAAAAACCTTGTACCAAATTTTCAAAACTAAGTTATAAAAGAAAAAATTTTTACGATTTTTCAACCACAAAATTATTTGCAAATTTTCGCAATTTTTACATATTTCGTATAAATTGGAACTTTGAGCTCTTATAAAAAAAAATTGTGACTTACGATTTTAGATTTTTTTTTTATCAATTAAGGAACAACTTATAAGAAACCTTGTATTAAATTTTCAAGATCTTTTGGCCTGCCAAAAAAATTTTATCGTTATTTTAAAAAAAAATACTTAAAAAAATTGAAAATTTCAATTGTCTATAAATAACTCAATAATATTTTGAACATTTAACGGTGTATAGAGAACGTTAATCTAAACATTTGGTGAAAATTTCAAGTATTTACATCGATTAGTTTTTGAATTATAGCAAAATAAAAAATTTGATTTTGTCGAAAACTGGTTTTGCGTAAAAACTCCCGTTTTCACTTAATTTTTTAGGGTTTTTCCCGTGGCATTTAAAAAATATTGAAAATTTACCAACTAGATTCACTTTCCTTTCAGAAAAGTTGCTACATAAGGAAATCGAAGCATTTTTACTGCCCCAAATCGTGTCGACAGACACAAAAAAAAAAAATAAAAAAAAAAAACACATCATTGTAAAATCAATACATTCTTCACTCCGTTCAGAATCTAAAAGAATCCAGAGGAGAAAATTAAAAGAATAAATATATTAAAAATTACTAATTAACACAATTATCACTAATATTCAATATGTTTAAACTTAGGACGCAAATTAATTTTGTAACAATAATGAAATACACAAGCATTTTGGTGTATTCTAATTAATTGCATGGGTATTATACAACGTCCGTAGCATAAAAGATTATTAAAAAAATTATTTTATAGCGAAAACATGACATGCATGAAAGACTTATTAAAAAATAATATTCTTTTTCAACCCGAATTTAATAGTTATCAGTATTATTTTTATTATAAAAATTTACATATACTTTTAAAATTATTACAGTAATTTCAAAATGAATGCAAATGCACAAACGACGTGAAAACGAAATCGTACACACGAGCCGAGAGTATTATAGTACGTGTATCTCGAATATTATAAAAGGGAACACAATACGCAGTAAAATAATTCAATGTAAATTCAATAAGCGAACTTGAAGGTTTACCTTATTGTATGGTTTACCTATAAGCTACATAATGTATTACCACCCTCTTATCGATAAATCGTTCTAAGTGCCGCACATGATGGCATACATGTATGCGAGCACACGTATTTATTGTCAATAATAACCATGGTGCGCGTACAGAATCGCCAGACCTTTTGATTATTATTACGAAGCGACGGGCCGATGGTACAAGGGACACATGGTAAACACACGGTATATCCATCGGACACACACATACACACACACACACACACACAGACACAAACACACAAATTCACGATCCCACCACAGTCGGCAACAGCGGCGAAGCAGTCGACGTTCGGCTGTCGATTCTGCACGCAATATTTGTCGACGTTAATACGGCGACGCAGGCTGCCACCGGGCTCTTCTCGTCCCTAGGGCGATTCACCAAGGATAATTGGAAAGCACGTTCCCGCTCGTTCGCGTAACATTTTCCTTCCACCTGCGGCGCGGGCACAGGTTCTTCTCCGCGTTCCCAGGGAAAAAAAACCTCTATTCCCAGCCTCCACCGCCACCGCGTTCGACCACGGTGTTCTGAACTAACAAAAACCGTTCCGACGAATAATAATATTACTTTTCCGACCAGAATTACAAGTGCGCACGTCCTCACTCCTTGCACGTCCCTCCCATAGTTTATGCCCTCGCTTGCGTATGTATGAGTGTGAGAGTATTTGTGTCTCTCTCTTACCTCGTCCGGAGACTCGTCCCATTATTCTGTATCTCTTTCTCTGTCCACCCCATTCCTACCCTAGAATTTCTCTTCACATATTATACGCACACACAACATGCGCTGCATACGTAAAACACACCCGAAAAACGTGTATGTATATATATATATATATAATAACAATAGTAATAGTAATAATAATAATAACAAACCACCCGCGGCGGCGGTTATAATAATTAAGCGCTTCGCGGCGACGGTGTGGCTCGTGTTTAAACGTTTTTGTTTTTAAAACGCTCATTCGTATTCGTTGCGATGAGGTAAACAACAGCCCGCGTATAGTTAGGCGTTGGGTCCAGCAAACGGTGCGAGGGAGCTGTGGTAGTAGAGCGTTAGGTATTTTGACTCCCGCTGGGATACGGGCGACGATATACTGACTACGAAGCCGCCACCGGGCGAATATAATAATATAATATCTCCTCCTATCGGCGGCAGAGGAAAAATTAAAAATAATATAACAACGTCCTACCTCATCACTTTATATTTCTATACGGTCTGTCTCGCTAAACCACCATCCCTGCATTACCCCTCGGGTCCACGATATCAAAGTCGCCACCATATTTTATAACCTTGTCGCAATCAACGTAGCCGCGTTGTATACGTTGTACACCGCGTATACGTCGTCGTCGTCTTTTTCTTCGCGACTATATACACTTAAGTTCACGGTCCGTTTAATATGCCGTGCGCGACGCGAATTTTCATATTCCCGGAAGATCGTTCCTTCTTCCCACCATCGCCCTAGTCATATATAGCCCTTCACCACTACTGTCTCCGCTGTTTTCTAAGGAAATCCTTCTGTACTCTCCCATGAGCCGCTGCTATCGTCGGCATTGTCCATGAGCGACGAAGAATATAATATTTAAAAAGATAAAACTTTATCGGGGCACGGGCGTGACTCTTGTTTTCCTTTTCGTTCAATTACACTCCCTCTTGTTCACTATTTCTCTCTCGCTTACGAATCGAGTACCGTAGCGAGATAAAGTTCAATTGTAGCTCTCAAATATGATATTATAGGTATGTTATTTATGATTCATTTTTGTACATCAATGCAGCACTACCATCGATTGCATAATCATCTACTTGAAAAATGGGCAAGGGAAATCGCGATAATTCATTATCTCGTATTACAACTTGTCTTTTTTTTCTTTTCACTGACATATCTAATCGTACGAAATAAAATACGTTTGTTAATTTAACTAAATTATAATAATTTTACTTACATCTATATACGATATAGTCGATTTGGAGTTTATTTTTTATAAGGTTATATAATAAAATAAAATACAATAAAATAACAACGTAAGAACAATGATTTACAATCTATAATAAATCGTATAGAAGAAATCGAAACAAATAATACAAACTTTATATTAACTCTATAAACGTTAGAATTATAACCCTGCGCATAAATTCGAACTGCTGGCATGTTGAAAACTACAAAAGCATATTTAGAAAATGAAACAAAATATTCCACGAAAAACATTTAAATGATGTTATTATTTAATCCTCTGAACATAAATAAAATTACGTGAACCTTAACTATTATTTTATTCATGAAGCTTTCGATTGTAACGGAACAAAATGCATTCATCTTAGAACAAAGAATATTTTTTGGTTAATATAGTTGAAAACGTATTAAAAATTGTATAAATAAGAAGTTTTTTGTTGGAGTTTAAATAAGACATTTCATACATAAGTTAAAAAATTAAATCAAAATTCGTATAAAAATATTTCAACTGAGAAAAATTATTGTTATTTTTTTTTTAATTATTTTTTTTTTTTTTATAGTAAACATTATCATTTAAAGATAATTTCATTAGTTTCATAAATTACTTCTTTAATATTATCATAAAACCCTGTGTTTAAAATTTGTATGCGTTGGATAAATAGCACTAAACCAAATTAATTTTTATTTTCCGTCACTGTCCATTACAAACCATTACAAAACATTACAATCTAACTCACCCAGCGAGCCAAATCCTATGCAATTACATGAATGTCACGATATATTAAGTAAAACTTAATAAAAATATCGGATTAAAATTATTTCATGTTTTATTTCAAAAAGTTAATACGTAAGATAATAAAAAGATCATAATCAAAAGCTATTTTCATTATTAACCTTAGCGAATATCCATTACGTGCTTTAATAGTATCAAATATAATGAGAATATTCTATATTTCATAGAATAAAAAAAAATAAAAAAAATATTTGAAGTAATTTTGAAATTATTACACTGGGTAAAGACAAAAATAAATCGACCAATAATAGTATTTATAACCCATATTATACTCTTCTTCATAATTGTATCCATAATATATGTATGTATGTGTGTGTGTGTGTGTGTGTGTGTGTGTGTGTTTCGAAGTATGGAAAACGATCAAGCCACAGGCAACTCGAAACACAATGTAATCATGTTACATATTCCGTGGGGACCAGGTGAACTTAAACCACTGCATGTCCGTCAGACAATTAAACCCATGTCCAGCAATGCCACTATCATGTTTAGAATACATGTATATATATTTTTTGTTAGTTAATAATATTGACCTCTGTTGGCGGACCATAAAACTGACATAAAATTCCGATCCCAATCGAAAATATAATCGCGACAGGAGCGTGGGGATTAACTGTACGTACATTATGCAAGCAGACGAATAAAAACCATTATACAAACACCGCAAGACAATTTTTTAAAAAAAATGTGTTCCTTTTTACTGTTGTTTTACGCACTCTAGTGCTGATTCTTCGAGAACTACTGTCCCTATGACAAAATTTTGAAGATTTTGGCAAATTTAGTAACGTAATCGAAAACCCTTTTGTCTCATACAGTGCGAATATACATATACATATGATATGAAAGGGAGAGTTTGGAAATGACATACGACGACCTGTTTGCATTGAAGTAAAAGTTAACAACGTAGATCCCAGAGTCAATCCCAGAATCAGAATAGAGAGGATACGTAATTGATCACATGGATGAAGAAATAAATTTCAAGTGGTGGGGCAAATGACAGATGCGAAAATCAAGGTCCCAAACTCGTGATAAAATAACAAAGTAAAATAGAAAAAACAAATTATATTATTAAAATAAAAAACATTAACCAAAAAAAAATAGTATTTAATAGTATTTGTATTATTTTTCTTATCGTTCATTTATAGTTGATTATAAACTTATAAACAATTATAAACAATATATATATATTTCGTTTATCACATCTATATAAAATATGAATTTATTTAAAAAAAAAGATTTATTTTAAATAAGTCTTTTATTTGATTTATATTTATATTACATGTAAAATAAATAAACGAATAGTTTGAACTCAGTAAAGTTAATGGGTGTCCAAGACATTTAAAGTTTTAAAACCGTACACTTCACTTTTATTTATATTTTACATAACATTCTCTAAATATCGATGACGGTATAAAGTTAAATGTACCACAAAGTTTTATTTTTACACCAAATTAATAAATAAAAAAAAACTTTTAGACAGTCACAGTTTGAATTAGAGAACATAGCAACATGGGTAAAGAATATAATTATTTTTTTTTTTCATATTATGTTTACATTAACGAAACTTAGAAAAAAACTAACATTACCTACATATTATTATTGGATGATTAAATGCTTTATAGTTGAACATTTTGTCAAAAATTTAAAAATGGTAATAAAATAAAAATATTTTTACTAATAAAATTGACTTTAAATAAAAAGGGTAATTATTTTACTTTTAAAATTCGTTTCTCGGTCGAACTTCATTTATAATTACCAAAAAATGTATTTCATTTCTATAAAATCAAAATACACATCAAAATAAAATGTTTTTCATAATAATTTTTAAATTATTTACCTTTTTGTAATGATAATATATTTTAATTATTTATCTAAAAAATAATATTTTTATGAGAACTGTTACGAAAAAAAAATCGAAAATTAAACTTGTAGTTAAATATTATGAATAGCTAGTGTATCATATATTTGAACCGAGTCATTCCACTCCGCTCAAATAAATTTTAAATTCTTAAAAATAATTAAGTAAGATATGGATCGATATTCGACTTTTTCAGAAAAAAATTAACACATATATTATTTAATTTATATCCATACAAAGAGACACTGTCTCATTCAACATTATAAAAATATAAATGATAATTTTATTATTTTATTTCGGAAATAGAGGTCAATAATTTATTGCACTACTTACAACAATGATAAATATAAAACAACGTAATACCTCGATTTTGTGAAATAACGTCAATGATTAATAATATAATAAAATAACATCAACGAAGTAAATTAATTTAGTAAAGTGCATATGATGAATTAATCTCAATTAAGTTTAAAAAATCTTTAAACATGCTTGAAATATCTTGAAGTTTATAGAATTAAGTATTAACCCCCCTCCCCTTATCGTGAAAAACAAATTTCTTGTAACAGAGTAAAATTATGTATGGCAGATTATTCAGGTTGTTATACAACCTACAAATTATGGACTTTTTATCAGCCGATAATTTAGTCAGATTAGGCTGCTAACGCGCACACAGAACCAACTAAACAGTCTGGTCGGTGATGATGATGGAGACCAGCGAACGTTGGCCGATTGTTAACAACAATTTTGCTAGTTAGTACATTTCGACAAAAAAACGACCTCCGCAGTATCAAATTAGATTTATCAGTCAAATCAGGCGGACTAATAAATCGATATGTATGCGAGCGGTGGGAAAGTGCCATGCTGATTAAGCAAATCGTCGACTGTTTAATTTAAAGGAAATTGTGTAGCCCAACAAACTTAATCATCGGCTGATACCAATCGTTACAATATGTGCTCTTATGTAAATCTTCATACTAATTTAAAAACTGACAGAACTATCGGCTGGTTAAAATGCTGCCGTTTACGAGCTTTCTTTAATGAGAAAGTAAAGCTCATTTAAGCTTTGTTTAATAAGACTACAAAAATAAGAGTGATATTGATTTCAGAACATAAAGAAGTTAATAAAAAATAAAAAAATATTTATCACAAATGTTCACAGGTTATAGCCTTCAATTACAAGGTATAAAAGCACGTGGTCAGAATTAATCTTAATAGTAGTTAAATGATTTATATATTATAATCAAATATTTTTATAATCCAACATATTTAATAACATTAACAAGTAACTTCAATGATCCCCAAATTAAATAATTATTTATATCATATATATATATATATATACAAACCAATTTAAAGAGTGACACTAAAAGAAATTAAAAACTAACCGGATGGGCCTTGCTCTGCTGTACACTTGGGGGTGAAGTGCGACTCTTCATAGGATAAGTCATTATAATGGATTTGTTAAATTTGAATTCAATGATAGGTATCATTTTATACGAAAAACGATTTTGAACGGAGATGATATGTTTGTCTAGAATATAATACAATGTTATTTATAAATATTGTAATAAGTATATTTTATTTTGAAACGAAAAATTTTACAAAAATCGAAAATTTAAATTGTCTATAAATAAGTCAAAATACATCAAAATACTTTAAAAACATAACCATGTATAGAGAACGTCAATTTAAAGATTTGGTGAATATTTCAAGTTGTAGCGGTTTTTCGTTTTTGAGTTAGAGCATTTTAAAAAAAACCGATATCATTTGTCAGTCTAAAATATTATACATTATATTATATTTAACATGTAATTTTATGTCAATATTCGCTGTTCAAACGCTTATAAAAAAAAATTGTGCTTATGGATTTTAATAATTTTTGAATGACTTTAAGAACTACTTCTGTGGAATCTTCTATTAAATTTTCAAGTATTTTGTACGAACCAAATTTTTTTTATCACCGATTATAAGAATAAAATGTAAAAAAATCGAATATTTTAAATGCCTATAAGTGGCTTAAAAATCAATATTATATTTTGAAAAAAATATGACATAAAGGAAATACCAAGCTCAACAACTGGTAGAAATTTCAAAAATCTGCGACTTATACTTTTTGAATTATAACAAATATTTAAAATCGTTTGAGAATAAATTGCTCTTTATGCAATTTCGTAAATATTTAAATTTCAAACAGTCATAAAATTTTTTCCTCTAAGTACGGTATAATTTTTTTTAAAGATTTTTGAAGAGTAGCTTATAGATAACCTAGTGTTATGATTTTGAACCTTAAGTATGAGCAGAAAAAATTTTATGAATTGTTATCTACAAAATAACTTGCACATTTTCGCAATTTTTACATATTTCGTATAAATTGGAACTTTGAGCACTTATAAAAAAAAATTGTGACTTACGATTTTAGATTTTTTTTTATCAGTTAAAGAACAACTTATAAGAAACCTTGTATTAAATTTTAAGATTTTCTGGGCAACCAAAAAAATTTTATCGTTATTAAAAAAAAATACTTAAATAAACGTCAAAATACTTTGAAAATTTAGCGGTGTATAGAGAACGCTAATCTTAACATTTGGTGAAAATTTCAAGTATTTACATCGATTATTTTTTGAGTTATAGCAAAATCTAAAATTTGATTTTGTCGAAAACTGGTTTTGCGTAAAAACTACCGCTTTTCCCTTATTTTTTTAGGGTTTTTCCCGTCGCATTTAAAAAATATTGAAAATTTACCAACTAGATTCACTTTCCTTTCAGAAAAGTTGCTACATAAGGAAATCGAAGCATTTTTACTGACCCAAATCGTGTCGACAAACACAAAACAAATAAATAAATAAATAAAAAAAAATTTAAAAAAAACACACATCATTGTAAAACCAATAGATTCCATCACTCCGTTCAGAATCTAAAACAATTGTCAAGTATATCTATGGTTTAACTGATACATACATGTTGGTATATATGTGTGTCTGTGTATTTAAACTTTCACACATATGATACACTTACGTACTTAGATAGGTAAAATACATCAAACCTGGATTAAGAGGTGTTTAATGGCTCAAAGTAAAATATTATACGTATTATACGTAAATATTCGTGTCATCATTGATTATTTTGCACGTAAACGTATATCGTATGTAAAGTATGCAATGCAACAAAAGTAACAAAAACCGCGGTGCTAATGTATATAATATTTCACAAAATTGGAAGAGGCAAGTTTTTTGAAAACAAATTAAGCACCATCATTCAAGGAAAAAATAACATTCCACTATATTGCAGTATTGAATTTAAAGGTTGGCTCTTAAGGATGGAAGCTTGAAGGATAACTACAGAACATTTATGGCGTGTCAAATTACATCTTTGGTTTTTTTATAATATTCACGATAGAATGGCTTAAATTTATTAGTTCGACAGTAACACTTTATATAACAAACGTGATACGTTTTTATTTACACAAGGTTTAAAACTATGTCATATGAAAAAACAAATAGGTCATAAAATAATTCATTAGATCAGAAATTAGACCCACAGACTACAAAAAGCACATTTTTTAAAATAATTTTTAGATTTGAAAAAAAACATTAAAAATTGTGTTTAATTTTAATAAAATAGGTAATTAATTATACGCTTCAATTATCAAAAATTAATTTACTCGGAATATTTGGTTCAGAGTTAGATTTTTAATCGATAGAAGAATTATGAAGTTTGAAACATAACAAAATCGAAAACTGACCAAATTTTTCTATTTTTTTTTTCGCAACACCCAACTTTCGGATTATAAATATATACTATAAGTTTTTTGACATTTATATACTGCACTGATGGTCCGAAAACGAAAAGATCACACAAACGCGGCGGCGGGTCAGCGGTAAGGAAAACAACGACGACTTTGAGTCGAAATATCTCGGAAAAGCTAACTCGAAAGTAACCTCCCGGAGCGCGCACGACACGAAACGGCGACGGTTCACGATAAAGCGCAAAGTTTCCACACGGGACGTCTAACTTTAACGGGGCCCATCACGCCCCTACCCCCAACCACTCGCAGCTGAAATGACCATTATATACGTATGCGTGTTGCGCCGTACACGAATACACTGACAACGAACGAGAATAAGTGTACCACGGCAGATGACCATCATACACAAGGATCCGCCTCTGCACGTACAGCACAGCGTTCGTGGCCAGACGCTCCATCGAAATCGCGTCCGACCACTGCCCCCCTTCCCCCAAACAGACGTGGACGGGTCCGCACGCACCAACTACATCACCACGACGATACAATTAAAGCTAACCGGCCGTATGATGTCGTGCGTCGTGACGGCATTAACTTTCGAGTGTATAGCAACTCAACCGACCCCTTACCAGTATGCCAATGGTTCACCCGCCCCTATGGTCGACGTAACGGCGGCGGTGGCGTAAGCCAACCATACCTAAATATATAAATAAAAATAATCCAAATACATTCAGTGCAACCGTTGTATGTTTTCCATGTTTTTTACCACCACTTCTAAACCGTATAACAGCTAACCAGCCGACATACGCGTCTCGTATATGATAGGTAGGAAAAAGAATTGGGTCTTATTGCGACGATGCGTATTGTTTTTATTTTTCACCCCATATCCCAAAGGAAAAAGCTTTTAAAGTAGACGGGAGAAAAATATAAATAAATAAAACATTGAAAGTTTCGTGTCGAAAATGCAACTTGATTGGACGCCCATGATTGGTCACACGTTCGACGTTGAAAGAACTAGAGTAAATCACCGAGTTATCTACAAAACTAACCAGTAGGGGGAATTAAAGACTTACCAAAATATGCAATTAATAGTAACTTTTAAAATTACTCTTGAATAAATTAATAGAGCTTAAAACAATTATAACTTATAATGTATATTAGTTCCATAGGTAAATGGATAAATTTTGAAAAATATAAAATACATAAAATATAGTATAATATTAATGAATTACTTCTTCAAATTTGGCTATAACAAGAAAAATGTATTTTGAATAAGGACATTACACTGTAGGGTAGAGGTTAACTGATTAAAGTCTAATTATTATTTAATCTAAATTATAAATTCTTCAAGTCGAATTAAACATTTGAAAGAAACAAAAACTTTCTAGGAAAAAAATTAAAATAACCTAACAAAAATAATCATTAGGTACTTATCAACATTTATAATTAAAATATATGTTACTTAAAAAATGTTCACGTGTCAAAAGTTTATTATTCTTATTGTATATCAATACAAAATAATGCCAACAAAACTATTTTAATTTCAAATAACTATTTTATAAGATGATCAAATTATCACTATAAAATTACTCCTATTTAAATAATCACACTTAAGGATGTGTAATAGGTTAAATAGCAGTAATTTATACCTTTTATCACATACATAAGTGAACAATTAAAATATTATGAAAGCAAAAACATAAATTACTTGAACAATTAAACATAAAAGATAAAAGCTAGAAAGTACTAAAAACAACAACGTAAAGACAAAAGATAATTTATACATTTTTACAACATTCAAAAATACAAATCTACACTATTATTCTTGTATTTTAGAATTGATTTACTGACGATATTTATATGATTTAAAATGTAACATCAGACACTTTAAATACAAAACGGACGTAAATTTGTAATTTGTGCTGCGCTCTATTGGTTATTTTCCAAAACACTTATGCACAATACTTAAATAAGACAATAAAGTATGTGGTATTTCATAAATAATATTACACAGCATGAGGCCAACTCTTTAGCCAAATGTTACAAGCGTGTTCTCCCTCATATATAATTAAAATAACGTGTGAAATATTAATTATGATAGAGACAACTCAACAGATGTAATCAATTTCACAAACTGACTTGACAATATTATTGTTTCAGATACAAATGCAGAGCATCAATAGAAAATTGTGTGGGAACCATTTGTTAAAAAGTATTATCTTGAATAAATTATTAACTTTTAATGACTAAATTTAACACTTTACTTTAATAAAATATTTTATTTTTAAAGCCACTCATAAATGAACAATTTCATAAGTTACAACTATTTATTATTTACTATCCAATGTGATAACCAGTAGATACTACTAATATATATTCAATAATAGCCTGAAATACCTTCAATCATTTTTACTAAATTTATTGGAAATTACAAATGATTATATTGCAATGTTTAACTTCCAACATGCCATGACCATATACTTTTAAAAAAAGACATAAAAATAATTTAAATATTTGTATGATTTGCTTTTGTAGGTTATTTTTTAAATTGAATGTAGTATATTTTTATATAAACCACAACACATGCTTACCAAATGAAGAATTGTCTTCAAAATAAGTGAAACACACTTAAACAGAATCAAAACAATTTAAGACATCTGAAACAAAATAAGAAAAATAATTTATTATTAGTGAATTACCAAGTAGTATTAAAACATCAATTGAAATAAAAATGTAATATATAATGTATATGTAATAATTAAATCACCTATAGTAAATATTATCTATACATCTACAATTATGTATATTATACAATTTGGTAATAAACCTATAATTAATAGGAAAATTAATAAAAATACATTTTCTTGGCATTATATAAGTGTCTACCATATTAAACAACCAGTTTATAATTACAATAAATTTAACATCAAAACTTAAATAAAAATCGCTTTTGTTATATACATTTTTTAGTAAAACTCAAAAATGAAATTCATCCAGGGACATTTAGGGTATAATATTCATAAATATTTTCATTTACATCAGACTGACATACGATACGGTAAGTCAATTGAGAAAGTTTAATTAAAACAATTAAAGTTTTAAAAAAATTATCAATTTTACTTATTAGAATAGAAACAATAAACAATATTATTTATAACACATTATTATATATTATAAACTTTAAGTAGGTATTTAAAATGTTTGATTAAAGAGAAATCCAAAAGAAATCTTTTAAGTATAAATTAATGTATGACTAGCTATCAAGTTTCATTAGGTATCTTCAGATAACATGTATCAAAAATTGTTAATCGGCCTTAAATTACTAATTAATATTAGTTAAGAAGTGAACATAATGTCATCATTCAATTTTATTAGTGACAATACAAAATGTTCACAGTACATAATAATTTATTTTTAGCGATATGTATGTTTATGTATTTAATAATTATGGTATTTAAAAAAGTAACAAGAATTTAAAATTTAATAAAAAACACCAATAAAGTAGATAATATTAAAAATATGATAACAGATATTAAAATTATATTAATAATAAATATACCAATAACATGCTGATATTATTTTATATCTATTTATAATATTTTACAACTTTTGTAATTAAACTCTATATAAATATAAACATATACCAACTTAAAAATCATAATTAAAACACATTTAAAGTATCCAATTTAAGAATATCTTGTGAATAAGATAAGAAAATATTATTTAACCTGCATATTTGTTTTATTACATTTTTCTAACAATATATTTAATGATATATATATCATGTATGTTTAATGGCATATAATATGATGATGTATCTACCAAAATATTAGTTTTCAAATTAATATTACATAAATAGATAATAAAAAATAAAAATAAATTTGACTACTAGAAGAATGATCAATTTTAATATTAACAATAATAAAGACAAATGTATTAGTGGAACTTAAATTTTGAATTCATGGAGTCTGTGGACAAAACAAAAATGCTAACAGTACAATAAAGTTTAAATGCTGTATTTAAAATTTGCGTAAGTCGCAAATTAGTCACAATAAATAGGGGAAGGAGGAATAATAATCTACCTCATTCTCCTAATGTTATCAGCCTCGCCCACCATGTTTACAGAATTAGTTTTGATTAAAGGAACAGGGTGCACCCTGAAAGGATTAAGTCTTGTGACTGTTAGGCACCTCTATAGACACGAACAACACCGTCAAAATGACAAAGGGGCGAAAATCGATAGCTAACAGCACCTCAGTAGGTTGAGTTTGGCTGACGTTTTACGCACCGCCTGTCTACGGGCACACGAACAGCGGTGGTGTGGGGGAGGTGAATTTGTGTAAACGAAAAATTAGTAAACTCTTTCTTACCTCGTTCCCTTTGACACGGCTGCGATTTGTGCGTAACTGTACACGTCCGGACAGCACAGAAGACGCACACGACGAAAACGAGCGTATCCTAAAACGTTTAGTGTTATTTTTTGTTCCGCGTCCTTAGCACTTTCGGGGACGTCGGGAAAAAACCGATAATTTTGTTTACGATAAAGAGCGGAAGGGACATAAGGGTGACAGGGTAGAGCACACACACACGCACACACACTAGCACACACGGCGCGTACGCACCCTGATACGAACGGTTGGATATACGAGCACACGCGCGAACAAGAACGCACACAAACACAAACGATACGATAACGCGATGACGGCGGCACCTGGCGGACTTATTGACCGCCGTCAGCATCGCCGCCGACGAGAAATACTGATAATCGGAGAACAGTGCTGCCAATGTGAACCGCCCACTCATCCGCTCGACGAACTACACTGGCACGCGAGTTTTCTAGACTTCCAAGTTTTCCACCCACCACGATTGTAAGACTTGTTTTTTTTTTCGATTTTTTCTTTCCCCACACGTTTCACGCGTACTACACGTCTGCACTCGATAGTATTCGAAAAAAACAAATAAAGTTCTTGTTTTTTCGCTATTATACGATCATGATGGTTTTTCCAACACCAAGGGGTATGGCGTACGTGCGCCCACTATCTCACGCACCTGTTCGCATATTAATATAAGTTTATTGCACCCTTGTTTCGGTTTTCTCCAGTGTTAACAACGAATAACAGTCGTTGAGATAAAACTCGCTGTTTTACAGAATTGATTAAAAAATCAGCAAACGGTCAAAAATCGATTGTTTAAAAGCCTGTAATCTACCTACTATTAAATATTATAATACTGTTCGAGGTTTATAATAGCAAACTTATAATATTGAAACTCACGGAAAAAAAAAGTTATACGATGAAATAATTGTATTGTTATCGAATCAATGTACACAAAATTACAAGTGAACATCAAAGAACGTTATTATTTCAATGCATAAATAATTATGGTAATGCCTATTGGTAGGTTATATTGTAGTAAAACTAGGTTAGAAAACGATCAACTAATTTCAACTTTTATCATTTTATGCTAGTTGTAAATTTTCAAATCGAATTAATAAAAAGGGTTCATAACATAGCAATAATACGTATCTATGTTAACTAAATTGTCATTCGTTCATTATTTATTACGATCTTTCACTACTTAATATAATAATCGTTGAAATATGCCATGGTAGGCAGCGCCGTAACTAAACTCCTCAAGACCTGGGTACAAATCGAAATTTTATCTTAATAAATTTTTGAGTTTTGACCTACTGAGGCACCATAATATAGGCTCGGGACCTATGTGCAATGCACACTGTGCACACCCGATTTTTACGGCACTGCCGGTAAGTAACATCACTTTATAAAGAAACAGTCCATTTTCAATTCCTAAATAAAATGGTTGTTATTACTAAACGCAAAAAAATTTTAAATCATAAAATATAAAGACAAAAAAAACATGATAGCTATTGTTGAAGCTTCCATTACGTGGGACCAAATCATTGGAAATGAGATGTAAATTTATAAATACTAATGTTTTTAGTTATGCTATTTAAATGTTATTGTTTGTTTTTAAAATACTACTTAATTCATATTTTATTTTTATGTATTCTAAAAAATAACGGCCAAATTTATAGTAGTTAATTATTTTATTTTTAAATTATTTAAAAAAGTATAATAATATTAAGTCTGTCAGAAGAAATGCAATGAAAATAAATGTTCACATAAATTATGACTATAATCAAACATACAAACCATTTATGAAAATGGAAAACCCTGTTTTGTGATGTGTACTATGTATTGATACAAAAAACATAAAGTTCTGTTTAAAAAATTCAGAAACTATTACTAATACTTTATACTTTATACTTTATTAGGCTAGGGTCACATGAGCGTTGGAAAAACAGGCGTTACGACGGACGTTATAACGTCCGTCGTTGTGTAATATTATTTTAAATATCAAAATACGTTACACTCGTAACGTATTTTATCGTCCGTTCAACGTTTTCGACGTCCGTTATACGCAGCGCTTGTCGGGTTATTTTTGATTTTATTTTATTGTAAAGTTCATCAAATAAGCTTTGTGACACACGAAAATAATTCAAAAACTTCACGTTATCGGCTCTTAAACAATTATATAAATTATAAAATGCACTATTTAATAGTCTTTCACTGTTTATAGGATGAACCCACCATTTTCGCTATACGCGTTTTTTTTTTTTCGTAATACTTTAAAGGCGATGAACACAAAAAAAGCGGTTTCTACATCATTCATCTTGTTTAACGAAAAATGACGAACTATAACAACCGATGTATAGAAATTATAAAATTGTATATTTATGCTCAACGCACGTTCGACGTTCGTGTGACCAGAGCATATTACGACGTGCATGTTGCCAGCCCCCCCCCAGTAAAAAATCTAAAAAAAAATTATGCAAATAATTAGCATGCAATTCGCATGAATTTGCACGACCAATCCCGAAATTCGCACGACACCCCTTCCCCTTCAAAATCGAAAATCCATGGGGGAGGGGCTGGCAACACGTCTCACCAGCCCCCCCCCCCTTGGTAAATATTAATATATTCAAAATTTTTTTTTTACGAAAAATTAGCATGGAATTCGCATGAATTTGCAAGACCGATTTCGAAATTCGCATGACACTCCTTCCCCTCTAAAATCGAAGATCCAGTGCGGATCGGCAACACATCTTGCCTTCCCCTCCATCTGGTCAAAATTAACATATTGAACATTTTTTTTTTTACAAATATTTAGCACGCAATTCACATTAATTTGCACGACTAATTCCGAAATTCGCACGACACCCCATCCCCTCTAAAATCGAAGATCCAGTGCGGATCGGCAACACATCTTGCCTTCCCTTCCGTCTGGTAAAAATTAACATATTGAACATTTTTTTTTTTACAAATATTTAGCACGCAATTCACATTAATTTGCACGACCAATCCCGAAATTCGCACGACACCCCTTCCCCTTCAAAATCGAAGATCCAGTGCGGATCGGCAACACATCTTGCCTTCCCTTCCGTCTGGTAAAAATTAACATATTGAACATTTTTATTTTTACAAATATTTAGCACGCAATTCACATTAATTTGCAAGACCTATTCCGAAATTCGTATGACACTCCTTCCCCTCTAAAATCGAAGATCCAGGGCGGGTTGGCAACACATCTTGCCTTCCCCTCCGTCTGGTCAAAATTAACCTATTCAACATTTTTTTTTTACCAATATTTATCACGCAACTCACATGAATTAATATGATATTATAAAATTATTATTATTATTAACTATTAAATATTTTAAATATTTAAATGTTATGTACATTTTTTGATTTAATATGAAATGAAACAATATATTTTTTATATATTTTTTTTAATACTTTTGTGCATGAATAATAAAAAATATTGATATTTGTAAATTGAGAAATGTTTATGACTTCAGTCAACAATATACTTTTTTCAGTTCATAAAATGTTATATTTAAATTAATATTAAATAAATACATATGAACATTGCCGTTATGTAAAAAGAGCCAAAAGAAAATATAAATCATTTTATTTTTAAATTTTAAATTTTTATAACTTCATAATTTTACTATTTTACACTTGTATAGTACAATTACAATGTATTTGTACAAAATGTTTGCAATATAATAATAAACATAACAAATGTATATGAAAAATCTAATTCATTGTATGAATAACTAACTAAGGAGTATCTACACTACAGGCATATACATCGGTACATGTACATGTCTTGTTTCTACTGAATACAGTTGACATAAACTGAAAAAACTCATTGCTATAACGTAATTCATTATTGCGTTTACGTTTTGGAACCATTGTATAAAACTCAATATGCACACAATTATTCCGTATGAAAGTCGGGCTCACAACTGGTGAACGAAAAAAACAAATACGGCATAGCAGTGGTGGTAATTCCCATCTATCAATATCATCGAACAATCTATATTAACCAATATTAGTTATATTTATGTAATTTATAATGAATTATTTTTATTGTCAATACAATTATTATACAACGGGCTATACTTAATGATACCATATAGATTACACGCCACCGCGATTCCGATAACCAGTCCTCACCGGTGGACGCATACACCTTCTTCTTTTTTTTTTCTATTAATAAGTCACAACAACTTTGGTTATTGACTTTTGTTATACATAGTAAAATAGAATAATTATGTGTTTAGATAAAGAATATTACATTTTATACATATAGAGAGGAATCGGAGGGTGAGTTATACAATTCAAGTTTGAGGTGTGAGCGAATATTTAGATTAGTTTATATAATTTGGTAAGTTTTAAGAAGGTGAATATTTTTTGGGTGTTGTCTGGATCAGGTTCTAATGCTTCTTGAAGGTTGTCAGCTAGCATACACGTTCTATTAAACGCTCATGATGTTATGGTAACATTCTTCGGTGTCGCACAAATCAATAAAATTACTCCCAACCATAAGACATGTACATGTCAAAAAATGCTAATTTAAAGAATTTTAAATTTCAAAACTTTTTTCAGAAGTGAATAGTATGTTTTTAAATGAATTGTAATTTTTATGTTCGATATTGGTAACATTAGTACCTGTTCTTTACATTTACAGAGTCCTGAAACCTACACGAAAAAAAAACTTATATATTTTATAGAAAATTAAAAAAAAGACCACTAGATTTTATTAACTTCGTGATATGGAAAATAAATGTCAAATTTGTTGGAGTAAAGTTAACTTAAATAGTATTTAAGTTTGCATGAATATCTCTTCAGCATCAGAATCTCTACAATCATCCAAATCAAATGCTATATTAATTAATATCGGTGATAGTTATATTTTAAAATTTACAGGTTACCCTGTGCAGACTAATTGGATAAATATAAAAATTTACTAAGTATAAGAAGAACTTTGAATCATGGATAAAAGAGTAACTTAGGAACTTAAACAGCGTTAGGGCTGTAGACACGGGTGTTTAAGGGTTAAGATACCTTCTTCTACGTTTAAGAACAATTATCAAAGTAGAAATTAATTTTTTTCATGCACAAAAGTATTAAAAAAAATATATAAAAAATATATTGTTTCATTTCATATTAAATCAAAAAATGTACATAACATTTAAATATTTAAAATATTTAATAGTTAATAATAATAATAATTTTATAATATCATATTAATTCATGTGAATTGCGTGATAAATATTGGTAAAAAAAAATGTTGAATAGGTTAATTTTGACCAGACGGAGGGGAAGGCAAGATGTGTTGCCAACCCGCCCTGGATCTTCGATTTTAGAGGGGAAGGAGTGTCATACGAATTTCGGAATAGGTCTTGCAAATTAATGTGAATTGCGTGCTAAATATTTGTAAAAATAAAAATGTTCAATATGTTAATTTTTACCAGACGGAAGGGAAGGCAAGATGTGTTGCCGATCCGCACTGGATCTTCGATTTTGAAGGGGAAGGGGTGTCGTGCGAATTTCGGGATTGGTCGTGCAAATTAATGTGAATTGCGTGCTAAATATTTGTAAAAAAAAAAATGTTCAATATGTTAATTTTTACCAGACGGAAGGGAAGGCAAGATGTGTTGCCGATCCGCACTGGATCTTCGATTTTAGAGGGGAAGGGGTGTCGTGCGAATTTCGGAATTGGTCGTGCAAATTAATGTGAATTGCGTGCTAAATATTTGTAAAAAAAAAAATGTTCAATATGTTAATTTTTACCAGACGGAAGGGAAGGCAAGATGTGTTGCCGATCCGCACTGGATCTTCGATTTTAGAGGGGAAGGAGTGTCATGCGAATTTCGAAATCGGTCTTGCAAATTCATGCGAATTCCATGCTAATTTTTCGTAAAAAAAAAATTTTGAATATATTAATATTTACCAAGGGGGGGGCTGGTGAGACGTGTTGCCAGCCCCTCCCCCATGGATTTTCGATTTTGAAGGGGAAGGGGTGTCGTGCGAATTTCGGGATTGGTCGTGCAAATTCATGCGAATTGCATGCTAATTTTTCGTAAAAAAAAAATTTTGAATATATTAATATTTACCAAGGGGGGGGGCTGGCGAGACGTGTTGCCAGCCCCCCCCCATGGATTTTCGATTTTGAAGGGGAAGGAGAGTCGTGCAAATTTCGGGATTGGTCGTGCAAATTCATGCGAATTGCATGCTAATTATTTGCATAATTTTTTTTTAGATTTTTTACTGGGGGGGGGCTGGCAACATGCACGTCATATTACGTCCGTTGTAACGTACGTTTTTCCAACGCTCGTGTGACCCTAGTCTTAATTTTTATTACTCATTGACTAATTTTCAAAAAGAAACTTTAATTATATTTGTACTATATATTTATAAACTATATATTATAACCTTTTCACATTTTACTTTATAAATTCTACCCTGAAATTAAAATATATACTTGAGAAATTATGCAGTTCTTTCAATTCTACCATATTCAATATAATAATATATAATTGCAGCCCTATAATTTAATATCACTCGAATTTTAAAAATATTAATTATATTGAAGATAAAATGTTATTTCTTAACTGCTTATTACTTAAAGGTCAAAATTAAAAGCTCTAAACGTGAAATATTAATACATCATTTAAATCGTAAATATGGCCATATACAATAGTCTCATTTAGGGGGTCATTCTCATCAATTTCGATAGTCTCAACGACAGTCTAATTACGGTGAAAATTCTAAACTATATACTATACACTATAAACTAAAAACTATATACTTCTAAAATATAACTATATAATTTTTTAATGCAAATCTTGTTATAAATTAAAGGGATTTTCTTTTGTGCTTTAGGTACATTCGATTTTACTAAAAGGATTTAGAAAATTAGTTTTTGAATTTACTGAGGTAGAAAATGTTATAGTAATATTTTAAAGCTTTACTTCAAAAATCCAATTTACGAGAGGCATAGTATATGATGTGACAATTTAAAAAAGTTTTATTTAAAAGAATTATACGAAATTTAGTTTATCGAAATAACTCTCATATAAATCCTTATTGTCTAATCGGCAATAACATATTCTTTGTGGTTATAAAAAAAAAAATCGTTTCTTGCGTGATCTGTTCTGAATGCGTCTCCATTAAAATGTATTATGGTCAAAACCTATCTATTGAATATTGGTCCTCACTAGCATTTTAGAAAAGGCTGAATATTAATTTTGAAAATTACTTATCGGCCAAAGACATTTTTAATTTTAAGTAGATAATAGTTGAAACAAATACAATTTGTATTGTAACTATTAATATTATTAAGTTTTGGGATATTTATAGTTATGTAAATTAAACAAATAATGTCATGTTTTTACAAGAAACACAAAATTAAAATCCCTCAACTGTCTTGAAATATTCTGTGTTCAACTCAGATTTCAATTGTTGTCACTATAGACCAATGGCGCTGAAGTTTATAAAATGTGGTCGGGCAATTTCAAAACTTCGCGGCCTCAATAAATTAAATATTTTCAAAACACTATACATTTACTTATAACACAATTATGATATGAGTATAATGTGGCCTACTAGCCACATTTTGACGTACCAGCCATTTTTTTCAAAAAAGAGGTTAGTCCACCCGACCTTAACATGGACTTCGGCGCCACTGCTATAGACGATTAAAATAAACAACTTAGTCGTGGAATTAAATATTGAAAAAATACATAATCAATTTCAAAATATCATTACAGCAATATGGAACTCATTGCTCTTAAAAACTATGCCGCGTGTTAAAAATAATTAAACAAAGTGCCTATCGTACATGGTATCGTCTGGTAATTTTATAAAAATTGTAAACTACAAAAGATAAAATCATTCAAAGTAATAATTTAAGTTCAATAAATTATACTGCATATATTAAAACCTCAGAATATTTACTTTTCTATTTTTCATCCTCATGATTGTAAAAGCTTCCCAAACTAGTATTACGTTCAGAATAACCAATCGCTGTCGGTCATGTAACATATGTTACAAAGTCAGACTTCATCCCGTCATCACAAATTTGTATAGCAATATTTTGACCTGACACCACAAATTGGTAAAGCAAACCTCCTTAAATCATAGACCATTAACCGTATAATCGTCAATAATTATAATGTAGTATTGCTAAGGTCATACGTGGTATTATCCGTGAATGATGAAAGAGATAAAAGTAGAATAAACATCTAATTTTTATTTTTTATTGTTTGCCTAGCCATATGGTAACTGGTGGTCGAAAAGAAATTTTTAGGAATTATTTTTGCTATATTTTTGCTCATAAGTAATGATTATGGAAATATTTCAACATAACAACCAACAGATAATAATAATACACGAATACTAAAAATATGTAATTTAATTTTAAAAAATTGGTTTAAAAAATAATTTATTATTTTGAGAATAATATTATCTCATATGAAAATATCTATATACCGCAAGGTGTGGTATGTTTTTTGCACTAGTAGCAAATTAATAACACTTGGTGTTATAAAATAAAATAAATAATGTGACACATCATCTGATGATATTCACCAATATTTCACAGAATACAATTTATTTTTAGTTATAATTGTACTTGGTTCTAAGTGCACGTTATCATACGCGGTAAAAACTGAAATCATTAATCAGCTGCACATTAATTCACAACACATAACTTAATACCTACTTTACTGTTTTCTTGTTCAAATACACAAATCGATGTATCACATCGATTTTTCTTACTTCGACATTATATTTACATTTTATGGTGATATATCACCTGCAATTGTTCGTCTGTCCGTTGTAGATGTTTTCAAATGCTTGCTGCTTCATTCCACGTTGATGTTCGATTAATATTACACAAACAATTTAGATTATATTCTCCCATGTGTATGGGTCGGTGTTTTCTACGGAAGAAGGATAAAAGCTCTGGTAGTTGGTCCTTCGTTGAAGATCAAGCAACGTTATGCCATCCTACTAATGACGTGTAGTTTTCTCTATATTCTAAAATTGTTCGTTCACTATTTTATTTATCGTTCAGCACTTCATTGATAGTTATATGTATAATCCCGCAATAAACAGTCATAGTGTCTATAAAATAATTGTATAATTTACATATAAGTATTAGATTAATATTTAAATCATTCTTAATTATAAAAAAAAGAGCGAAAGCAAAAAACCGTAAGCTTTAAATATAATTATTTTATTATATTATTTTA
The DNA here is from genome assembly GCA_034509805.1 of Sipha maydis. Taxonomy (NCBI): domain Eukaryota; kingdom Metazoa; phylum Arthropoda; class Insecta; order Hemiptera; family Aphididae; genus Sipha; species Sipha maydis. The sequence continues at coordinate 35,914 of JASXSY010002684.1, forward strand.
ATACTTATTGATTATTCTAATCATACAAATATTTTCGTCCAGCCTAAAGTATATATTATAATAATTGCAACGTATTTACTAACGTATTAGTGAAGTAATTCCTGTATAATTTATTTAGAAACGTAATAATAATACAATCCAAAATATCAATATTCAGTGTGTATTATAGACATGTAAAAATACTTTACTTTAAAATTTTTTTCACTACCATAAATTGTACCAGGAATCTAAAACAATATTATCAATGTACTTTTGAATTTAATAATTGGTAGTAATTGATGAGTATTGTAGTATTTTAAACGTAATATTGTTTTTTCTTAGTTTCGATTATTTTTATTCGTTAGTGGAGCAATGTATTTTATATATATCACTTAGGTTAAGATAATTAAAATGGTTAGTTTCTCTTATATCTTAATAATATACTGAAAGGGTGTATAAAGCCTACCCTACGCCACGTTAGGTACTTATAATTTCTAACTGAATTGGGCGTCTACCTCATAATTTATTCATGACTACGCCTACTACCAGATAATGGATACCTATATTATCCAGATAACACTAATATATGAGCATATATCACATTCATTTCATATTTCTCTCAGTCTCACATTATTTACAATACTATTACGATTTGACTGATAAAAAGCTAAAAAAAAAAAAATGGTACACGAATGATTTAATCTGCAGTACGAATGATTACGGAATTGCAAAAGTCTTTTAAAACTATATAATCATTCTCACGCTCCACTGAAAATTTAAAAAAATGTAATGCAATTATCGAGGTTAAAACTTATTCAAAAGGAATGAGAAATTTAATATTTCAAAAAAATTTTAAATAATTGCATTATACTCTATAAAAAGTTCTCAAATTATACTTAGTAAAATATTTCTGACAAGGTATGATTTTATTTTATTGAAAATTTTCGAATAAATGTCTATAATACAATCTTAATTTACAAGATTTTTTCCGTAAATATTTCATAACAGATTAGGTGGTAAGGCTTTTCTACATCAAATAAATGTCTACCAGCATATATATTACCTTTACACAAAAGTACGAAATGTAAAAAAACTTTTAAAAATAATTAAGAATAGTACATTTTACAATAAAATACACATATTATTTACTTTATTTTCGTTCAATGATTGAAGCACATTCAAATCAAAATACTATCCATGGATACATTAAACTTTTAAAAGTTGATACATATTAATAATATTTATCAAATCACGAGCCCTATTTTCAATTCTGTGATACAAATTTATCCTGTAAACTTAAAAATCAATGGCAGAATACTATTTTGTAACTACTTTATGCTATCTATAATGTCTTAGACATCTATAAATATGAAGAAAATAAACAGAAATATTTAATCAACTGGTATTTAAACATAACACTTTATTCAGCTGGTCAGCTGGAGTAAACAAAATGCAAAATTGGAATATTCAATTGAACTGTCAATCGTAAACACAAATGTACAGCGTTCATTGATTTAAAATCGAAAACAACATACATACATTTAAAATAAACAAATAATGCACGTACTATATAACATATATTTATGTATATAAATTATATTTAAAAATTAAAAGCTTTTTAATAAGAGCTCACATTTTTATATTCTAATACTGTACTAGGATTACATAAAAGTATGTGTATATAAGATAACCCTTTCCTCAATTGAACAGCCTGAATAAATTCAAATATACCTCGTGTTTCATTGTTTTTGGTATAATAATTTCAAATGATTTGATCGAAAAGAAATAACTTTTTAATTTGAAAAATAAAATCTACGTCAATTCGTACTTCATATACCAATAATATTTACCAGTTACATATTTGTAAAACAAATTTTTAACGAATTTTTCAAACGATCTTCGCCCTACCGCGCAACCATTCACACATCCACAACGCCACTGATCACTACAATATTATAACATTGACATTATTTGCATTTGTGTCAGTATCTTATAACGAGTATTGCTTTGAAAGAGTTATATTAATTCGTGCATCGAGTTAAACATAAAGCGGAAATCAATATACCTACTAGATAACACTTTCATCGAATCTAACAAAGAATGTCATACAAGTAACAGGTAAGTAATTCTATTGCATTGTTTTTTTAAGATAGTACTGAAATTTCAATATGTTTTAGACGGTGAATTAAAAATTTGAAAGCTAAAAAATAACATACATTATTCTAAATCTGTTCTCGGTGATGAACGGATGCACCTGACTATTTTATAATAATTTATGACGATACGTTTACCATGTGCGTGATTACTTACGTAATTGAATAACCGATTACATTAAATTTATATAATCTTGTAATCTGAGTAATTATAATCGAATGACTGACATATTATTATGAATACGTGGAAGAAAAACCGTATTATTGTATACATATCATATCAGATATGATTCGGAAACACTACCAAGGCCGTGTTTAAGGAGAAGTTCAAGGAGGTAATACTCTCCTTGAAATATTTAAGGAATGTAGTAAACCAAACGAGAAACGGATATTCATTACATTATTATCATTTATACTCATGTAGCAAACTGCACAGGAAACCAATATTGGTACTTAATCACATTGACATACTACGCCCATGTAAAAGACCTTTTTCGATGACGCAGAATCCTTGTTTTTCTGTCCGCAAATAATCCCAGACTCTTCTGCTTCTGTCAGAATCCCTACCAACTATATCCGAATATATATAGCTATCTATAAATATGGGGTTAATTTTTCATGTTTAAGAATAGAGTAGAATCATGGGCGTAATTTAGTATTGTCTAGGGAGGCTATAAAGAACTAGAAAAATGTATTCTATAAACTATTTATGTTTAACTTGAATTTAAGAGAAAGAGAATATTTTCTAAACAACAATTTGTATTTGTCTCGTTTTTAATCTGCATTTTATTTTACAACAAAAAAAAGACAGAACAATTAAAATTAAACCACAGTATTTTATCACACATGGTATTTTATTGAGATATAGGTTTTGGTTTAATCTTTGTTTTGAGATGGGACATTCAGACCAAATCGTTTCACCAATCAGCCTTATAAAAGAGAATTATCTAAGTTTGTTTAAGTAATTCAAATTAGGTTTTTATTTTTTATTTTATATTAATTACAAATATTGTATAATAGTGTATTGAAATGGTTAAAATGAATTACGGGCGTAGGGACATAAACTACTTTTCGGCTAATAATTAAAATGAAGGATGAAGAGAAAGAAAACTTATATAGAGTTGCAAAACGTACAGGAGGGAGGGGGGGTTAGTAAAGCAGATGATAATTTCCCAGAACTATAAAACTTATATTGATGGATTATTAGAAACAAGGAAGTATTGCTGTATAAAAATAATTTAACGAAATACCAACCTATTATAATTTCACCATATACCATTCTTGTATTCAAGAGATTTGTTACAGTATAGATTTAATAAATGCTATATGTATGGTCCACAGTTATAAAATAAAGCCAATGGATTTTTTCAAGTGTGTTTTATACTATAAATAAATCACATGAATAAGAAAAAAAATTAAAGCTTTTCGAAGAAAGTGTACGAAATTTAATTATTAAAATAAATAACGTTTCTTATGTATACCATGTTTAATATTATGTCCATTCAACCAACATTAACTATGTCAAAATATAACTAACTTAATAATAATAATTATTATTATACTTTTGACACTTTTTAATATAGGTAGGTTTTAAATACCCAAATAATTTTTAATTACATAAGTTCATTAATATTATAATTTATGTAACGATTTCACACAGTTATTTCCATTAGAAAATTTAAAGTACTTATGTAGTCAACGACTATGAAATATAAACAGTATTATTAACTTATTAAATTTTATAAGCGGTTTCTCCGAGGGATGTTATAATGAGAAACAATGCAACAAACGTTAACGCCCCAAACACTAAAGGAGATAATGGAAATAAATATAAAAATAACACCTTACTATCAGTGGCTTATTTAAATTTTCTCTGCCAATAGACACTTTCTAATTCGTCTTTTCTACCCAATACCACCAAAAATGGTTTGTGTAATATTAATTTATAATATTTTGCTATAATATCTTCTACTAAAATCTATAGAAAAAAAAAGATATATCATATGAATACAAATTAAATTACATTTTATAACTTATTTTGCACTTTTGCTTCTGAAATGTATCAATTAAATCATAACAATTTTACCTCATATGTTTTAAGATAAAATAACATTTTTTATTGACTTGTATTTAGAAATCTAAATTATACGTAATACATAAAATGTATAATTATATTTAATTATTATTAAAATCATTTTTCCGCTTAAAAATTATTAAAATGTAATTCTATTGATCAAAAAATACTTTTTGAATTTAAGTAAACCCTAACATTCTTCTATTTAATCCCTAAAACTAATATACCAAAATAACTGATAGTTTCGTGTAATTTAGTACAAAATAATTCTTACTACTATTAATTTAAATAGGGTTGTACTGGATTAATTCCAAGTAAGTATTTGTTGCTTAAACAGGATTGTGTAATACCTGCAGTAAAAAAATATTAATAATATTGTAAATCACAATAACTTTGCATGATTTGTAAATCGTAATAATAACACAGTCAAAATCGTGTACAAAAATATTTTGGGTAAAACGATTTCCAGCATTGTATTCTGTTTATTTTATTTTATTTTATTTTATTTTATTAAATATACGGGATAAACCCTTTGAACATATTATATACACATTACATCTATTTGGCATTTATATTACAAATTATGATAAATATTAAATTAATAGCTATAGGTACAGTTAATTATTTACAAGATAGAAATGAAGGGTCAACATTGGCATTTGACATCATGCGTGTAAAAGGCTCATTTTTAAGGTAATTAGTGGAGGCGAATTATATCCAATGTGTAACAATTAACGTCGTATATAACAATATATGTTTCAACGATAATCTGAATATAACAATATTACACACCCTAATTAAGTTCCTTATAACAGTCAACCAAATTGAAACACCTTCCCTAACAATTAAGTACTGAATTTAAAATTACAACAACGGTACTTGACTCTTATAATTAACGGCACAATTCGGTAAGCGGGGTAAATATATTATAAATTTATGTTCCCGGCCCAAACACAATAGAAGATGCTGAATATCTCACAGTACTAATAACCGAAGCTACCATAAACTCCTTGACCATTCCACCCGGTACACTGAATATGTTCTAATTTCTACTTAACATTTTACAACTAATACGTCAAAAATATGAACTAAGACGCACGTGGCAGAAATATCGATACTTATTAATAGATCACACAAAACTAAATAAAGCAACTAAAAATGTTAGAGAAACACTCATCTTACACGCATTACCTATAAGAAATACACCCAAGTACATCAACTTAGTGGAAAGCTACAAAACGCATTTTAGAACAGTGTACTAATATTATTCCGTCCCTTCACATAACAGCTGGTATAACCATTTAAAACACGAACAAATGCAATATATTCTCGGATATTCGTTATAAAACATTTTCACCTTACAAAATCGTAAATACAGTTACTTAACAAACATTTAAAACCAGTTTAGAGTTGGTTAGTTTCAGTTGGACTTTTCCATGAAACAACTACTAAACACTACATTTTCAAATAAAATTAAACTTATTAAAAACAAACTACCGAAAAATAATGCCCTCAAAATAACCTCATAACAAATATTATTGTGAAAACCTCCCAGACAAAATTATCACCTATATTGCATTACTTTGTCTTTGTAATCTTACAATAGCATTGAAAAAAATCCAATATAATCCTCATTAAAAAATCTGATAAAGACAAATGGCATAAATACCTATTATATAACCTTATATAAATAAATGTACATAAATATTTATTTAATATAATCAAATCTTTTTTAATTAACCATTTATTTACCATTATATTCAATTATGAAAATTTAAATTTAAACCAATACTTGTGGGAGATTCCTAAGGATCTAAAACTGAGACTATTCTATTTAATTTGTTTATCTTGAATATTCACAATCACTTTAATATAGCACTTTTTGCCGACGACACAACGGTTTATTGTGACTCCACGGAAACTAACCACATAAAAGACTCTAAGATCACCTGAATTAAATATCGCTCTGATGTAAAATTTGGAAAATGGTAGTAAATCCCTCGAAGAGCTTAGATATACTCTTCTCACTCTAACGTAGCTTTACATCTAAACAACTGGTGTTCAACAACGAACGAACCCCCTGGAATCCTACAGTCAAGTACTTTGGCGTCATACTGAACAAAAGGCTGACATGGGGATCCCACATTTCTTCGAATATCCAACAAGTATACCAACGATTGATCATTCTATATCTAATTATAAATAAAAAATCTACCTTAAAATAAAAAAAAGCTCTTTACTGATTCTGAAAAAATTTCTTCGTCACCTAATCATATACGCATGCCCAATAAGGTGAATATATTCGGACTTATCTAAACAGTATTTCAATATTTTAAAATAAAATACTTCGTTTAATAATAAATACACCTTGGTTCATCAAAAATAGTTCAATACACAAAGATCTCCAAACTCTGTTTATTAACGATTTTATTAAAGTAAAACCAAGAACTTCCACTACACATTAAAAAACTCATCTGAAACACGTCATATCAGTTTACATATTGTTACATCGCTTCAGTTTAAGCTTAAAAGACGTCGCGATATCGCACAAAGCACATGGTGTGATTAAAACTAAATTACAGACAACAGCAACAAAAAAGGAGAGGAAAAACTATAAACTGTAAATATGTAGACTATTATTGTTCATTAAAAAATAACAACTGGTAATATAATATCTTAATCGCATATTTAAAAAAAATAGTAATATATATTATATCCTAAGTGTAGATAGCGAATACAAGGGACTATTTAATTTAATAAAAAAACTAAAAAAAATATTTAAATTAAATTTTGTTTTAACATTTGCTAAAAAAATCTTTTAAAAATTGCATATATTAAGATATTGTAGTGTTGTAACTTTGAAATAAATAAATAATTGAAATTGGCCAAAAAATTATAAGTCAAACATTGCTCAATTTAATATTATGAAAAATTCAAAACATATCAAATTAACAACATAAAAAAATAACATATGACGTAATTAATTCTTAAAAATAATTTTTTTCTTTTTCACAATAAAATACACTCCAACTTTACATAAGAACCGCTCATTAATGTAATCTACACGACTTATAATTGGAATCAATATTTTTTAAATGTTATATGATTTAAAATATAATTAAAATTATATAGAAGTTCGATATAATAAACGCATTATTCTACAAAAGTTTTTCTTCTATATAATCCGGATATAATGAACTGATTTTTTGTACCTATTGAAGAATAATCCTTTCGTATACAAATACCACTGTACTTAAATTACATTTTGAAATAAAAATTTTAGTTTTTGTAAGTTCACAATAGGCGTCAAATTTCATATCTCAGATTTCCTACAGGTATGAAATATAAATCAACAATCTCTTTCTGTTTAAAAAAATATTATAATTATTACTTATTGCTTTTTAATAATTATATTCCTCGTAACATGTATAAATATATATATTACGAACGGTATAATTTTAATTTCTGAAGATTTAAAATACATTGTATACTTGAATGTACTTGTAGATGATAATTAAATTATCCTTAAATAAAGAATTATTTTTTTTCCCTATCGAACCGTACATTGTTTTTATTAGTTTTCATTAGAAATCTTTTGTCCTAATTTAAGAGAAACAGCACTTTAATTAAAAAGTACTTGTTTTCATAATTTCCGGATTTTTTATTTCTTTATTACTGCAGCATTTACGTTTCTTTATTAAATATTATTTAATAACTAAGCACACTAACACGTTTTTTATTTTGATTATATAATTAAAGAAATTATATAAATTTTTGGATAAAATCACTGGAAGTTATTGTTATAATTATTTATTATAACTTATTATAATATTGATGAAATACATATCTTATTTAAATGATAAATAATAATGTATAGTATTCAATAATAAATTATTTTCAATTAGAAAGATCGTTTCAATAATTTAATATAATATGAATATTTTTTATTGTTACACTGTTTTCAACTTTGTATAGAAAACATAAGTGGAAAATCCAGCGTTGAAAAAGCAAGTTTTACTGCAATATATCCACTGCAAGTCATCCATATTTTCGAATAATTTTAACACAAAAAAAAATCTTTAACTATAAATAGTTTAAACATTTTCTACACAATGTATTGACGTACATTTATTTTACCTTGAAAAATACTAAAATTCAGATGGAATATAAACATGATGATGTTAAATAATTAAATTAATAAACACTATACTAACTATAATGTTGGCATATTATAAAAATATCCCTTAACTGATAATAAGTGTTTTCAAATATATTGTTTTCGGTGTTGTATGTATGTATTATGTATGAATTAAATTATAAAAAATACTTAAAACATACTTAATATTTTTTTTGAATCACGTAATAATAACTGTTCGTATGGTCAATGATACATAAACAAATCCGTTAGAGGTACTCAACATTTTATTATTTCATTGTACAGTTTTTACTAAGTTTTACTTAATAAAAGTATAAATTAAAAGCGATATAATACTAATATTATGTTTAAAAATTTTAAGTCATAGTTATAATGAATATTAAATTTCAATTTTGGTTTCTATTTCAAGTAAAATCAACATCAAATCATGTCTATTTGTATTTTATAATTTTTATATGTAATAAACAAAAATAAACATTTATAGGTAATTATTAATATATAAGTAAAAAATAGTTTCACTCTTGTATTTACATACGTAATATATTTGTGATAATAATAAAGGGTCATGTATGGCCATGTAAGGGTTGCCATCCGTCCCGATATATCGGAACTGTCACCATTATTGAGGTCTATCTCGACGTTCCGACAAAAGACTAAAATATACTTATTGAAACTACGCACTTTAAATTTAACAAATTTTGCTTTATTATTTTATACGAATATGTCATTGAAAATAAAAAATTGTGTTTTCAAACTTTTACAACAAAACGTATGCATAAGAGTTTTTTCATTAATATTAGCCCAGTGAACTAATGGACAAAATCGCCTGCTCCCAGAGACTATGGAATTAATTTTTTAGTGTGAAGTTAATTATAACATAACTTACGCAAAGATCTAAAAATATGCTAAAGGGATAAAAGAATTGTTCAAAAAAGTATAATCTTCTGAAAAATATGGCCATCCAAGTACTCTGCAATAAACTAAAAATATTTTTTCATTTTTATGTAACCTATATGAATAATCAATTATTTGATGTAAAACAAAGAATTATAATTTTTATTACAAATGCATGAATTTTTATACACTCCATCCTAGAATTCTAAAAATGTTCCATCGAGATCCTAGCCAAATATGGCAACTCTAATCATATAAAAATTTTCGGTTGAAAATCAAAATATGACGTCATATCTGAGAAAATATTTATAAGATAAGTATCCAATTTCACTTATTATTTACTTAGAAAGATGTTAAAAAGTTAATGTAAAACAAATTTAAATTTTTTCAAATAAGAGCTAAAAATCACTATAAAAAAAAAATGTATTTTACCAATTTTAAATTTTTTTTATTTTTACTTAACTTTTTTGAATAAAATATTTTTTTCGGCGTATTATTGTGCTCTTTGTTATAATTGTAACTACATAGAAACATATTTGTATTTCTTCTACCTCTGTTACTTCCAAATACACGAAGTTTAAAACAAATCTAGTTGTGATTTATCACATAAAATCTTTAAATTATTAAATTATATTGCTCAAGATTTCATAAGCCGTTTATTATGATTTTACACACAAAACTAGCGTTATCTATAAGACATTGACTAGGTGAAATACATTTGTTTGGTTGTTCCGTATCAGTTTCATACTATGTTATACAAAAAATATAGTCATACGACTATAAATTCAACTTATATTTGAGTTTCTTTTGAATCATAATTAATAAAATTAGAAGTATCCGTTTTATACCTTTTAAATTCGTAAAAAAAAAATTATTTGTAAGAAATAATACGCCAAAGGAACTTAATAAAAATTATTTATTTTACTTGTAATTGCTTGCTCTTAATGGGACAAGCAATTATTTTAATAGAAATATAAAATTTGTATTTTATGTATTTTCATTTAATATCAAATTCCCCATCAATGTGTTTTCAGTCATATTTTTGATTTATTCTACTGAAAATATGAATTCGGGTCAAAAGTGGAAACGGTTTATCTACATTCTACACACTACGAATGATGGATGGAGTAGGGAGTACAAACATTTTTAACTTTGAAATAATATATACATATAACTATTTCTACACATCGTTATGGCCCATTGTTTATTTTTCTCCCATGCTAATAGTATGTTATTTCTGGGTGGCTGAGTGCGTATGTTATACGGCTTATATGTTTGATGATATCATAGTAAGTTGTCGAAAAGTCAATGTTCAAACTAATACAGTAATCATACGTATGTAGATCCGTAATATTATTACATTATAGACCATAGCATACGCACAGATGGATCATAGCTTTGTGTGAACAGGCATA
>JASXSY010002685.1:0-40034 GCA_034509805.1 Sipha maydis
TTTTAAAATTTTTTTTATTTTCACTTTTTAATCAATTTATCAATTTAATATATTAAATTGAATTATCAAATAAAATATTGAAATTATTGAATTTAATTTTTTTTCATAAATTTTAAATTTTTTCCAATTTATCAATTTAATGGATTAAATTGAAATATCAAATAAAATATTGAAATATTTTAATTTAATTTTTTTTCATAAATTTTAAATTTTTATTCAATTTATCAATTTAATGGATTAAATTGAATTATCAAATAAAATATTGAAATTATTGAATTTAATTTTTTTTCATAAATTTTAAAATTTTTTTTATTTTAAATTTTTATTCAATTTATCAATTTAATGGATTAAATTGAATTATCAAATAAAATATTGAAATTATTGAATTTAATTTTTTTTCATAAATTTTAAAATTTTTTTTATTTTCACTTTTTTTTCCAATTTATCAATTTAATGGATTAAATTGAAATATCAAATAAAATATTGAAATTATTGAATTGAATTTTTTTTCTTAAATTTTAAATTTTATTTTAATTTATCAATTTAATGGATTAAATTGAATTATCAAATAAAATATTGAAATTATTGAATTTAATTTTTTTTCATAAATTTTAAATTTTTTTTCAATCTATCAATTTAATGGATTTAATTGAAATATCAAATAAAATATTGAAATATTTTAATTTAATTTTTTTTCATAAATTTTAAATTTTTATTCAATTTATCAATTTAATGGATTTAATTGAAATATCAAATAAAATATTGAAATTATTGAATTTAATTTTTTTTCATAAATTTTAAAATTTTTTTTATTTTCACTTTTTTATCAATTTATCGATTTATTTGATTAAATTGAATTATCAAATAAAATATTGAAATTATTGAATTTAATTTTTTTTCATAAATTTTAAATTTTTTCCAATTTATCAATTTAATGGATTAAATTGAATTATCAAATAAAATATTGAAATTATTGAATTTCATTTTTTTTCATAAATTTTAAAATTTTTTTTTATTTTCACTTTTTTTTCCAATTTATCAATTTAATGGATTCAATTGAAATATCAAATAAAATATTGAAATATTTTAATTTAATTTTTTTTCATAAATTTTAAATTTTTATTCAATTTATCAATTTAATGGATTAAATTGAAATATCAAATAAAATATTGAAATTATTGAATTGAATTTTTTTTCTTAAATTTTAAATTTTATTTCAATTTATCAATTTAATGGATTAAATTGAATTATCAAATAAAATATTGAAATTATTGAATTTAATTTTTTTTCATAAATTTTAAAATTTATTTTTATTTTCACTTTTTAATCAATTTATCAATTTAATATATTAAAATGAATTATCAAATAAAATATTGAAATTATTGAATTTAATTTTTTTTCATAAATTTTAAAATTTTTTTTATTTTCACTTTTTAATCAATTTATCAATTTAATATATTAAATTGAATTATCAAATAAAATATTGAAATTATTGAATTTAATTTTTTTTCATAAATTTTAAATTTTTTCCAATTTATCAATTTAATGGATTAAATTGAAATATCAAATAAAATATTGAAATATTTTAATTTAATTTTTTTTCATAAATTTTAAATTTTTATTCAATTTATCAATTTAATGGATTAAATTGAATTATCAAATAAAATATTGAAATTATTGAATTTAATTTTTTTTCATAAATTTTAAAATTTTTTTTATTTTAAATTTTTATTCAATTTATCAATTTAATGGATTAAATTGAATTATCAAATAAAATATTGAAATTATTGAATTTAATTTTTTTTCATAAATTTTAAAATTTTTTTTATTTTCACTTTTTTTTCCAATTTATCAATTTAATGGATTAAATTGAAATATCAAATAAAATATTGAAATTATTGAATTGAATTTTTTTTCTTAAATTTTAAATTTTATTTTAATTTATCAATTTAATGGATTAAATTGAATTATCAAATAAAATATTGAAATTATTGAATTTAATTTTTTTTCATAAATTTTAAAATTTTTTTTATTATCACTTATTTTTCCAATTTATCAATTTAATGGATTAAATTGAATTATCAAATAAAATATTGAAATTATTGAATTTAATTTTTTTTCATAAATTTTAAAATTTTTTTTATTTTCACTTTTTTTTCCAATTTATCAATTTAATGGATTAAATTGAAATATCAAATAAAATATTGAAATTATTGAATTGAATTTTTTTTCTTAAATTTTAAATTTTATTTCAATTTATCAATTTAATGGATTAAATTGAATTATCAAATAAAATATTGAAATTATTGAATTTAATTTTTTTTCATAAATTTTTAAATTTTTTTTTATTTTCACTTTTTAATCAATTTATCAATTTAATATATTAAAATGAATTATCAAATAAAATATTGAAATTATTGAATTTAATTTTTTTTCATAAATTTTAAAATTTTTTTTATTTTCACTTTTTAATCAATTTATCAATTTAATATATTAAATTGAATTATCAAATAAAATATTGAAATTATTGAATTTAATTTTTTTTCATAAATTTTAAATTTTTTCCAATTTATCAATTTAATGGATTAAATTGAAATATCAAATAAAATATTGAAATATTTTAATTTAATTTTTTTTCATAAATTTTAAATTTTTATTCAATTTATCAATTTAATGGATTAAATTGAATTATCAAATAAAATATTGAAATTATTGAATTTAATTTTTTTTCATAAATTTTAAAATTTTTTTTATTTTCACTTTTTTTTCCAATTTATCAATTTAATGGATTAAATTGAAATATCAAATAAAATATTGAAATTATTGAATTGAATTTTTTTTCTTAAATTTTAAATTTTATTTTAATTTATCAATTTAATGGATTAAATTGAATTATCAAATAAAATATTGAAATTATTGAATTTAATTTTTTTTCATAAATTTTAAAATTTTTTTTATTATCACTTATTTTTCCAATTTATCAGTTTAATGGATTAAATTGAATTATCAAATAAAATATTGAAATTATTGAATTTAATTTTTTTTCATAAATTTTAAAATTTTTTTTATTTTCACTTTTTTTTCCAATTTATCAATTTAATGGATTAAATTGAAATATCAAATAAAATATTGAAATATTTTAATTTAATTTTTTTTCAGAAATTTTAAATTTTTATTCAATTTATCAATTTAATGGATTAAATTGAATTATCAAATAAAATATTAAAATAATTCAATTTAATTTTTTTTTTTTATATTCACTTTTTTTTTAATTTATCAATTTAATGGATTAAATTAAAATATCAAATAAAATATTGATTTAATTCAATTTAATTTTTTTTCATAAATTTTATTTTTTTTTTATTTTCACTTTTTTTTTTAATTTATCAATTTAATGGATTAAATTAAAATATCAAATAAAATATTGAAATTATTGAATTTAATTTTTTTTCATAAATTTTAAATTTTTTCCAATTTATCAATTTAATGGATAAAATTAAAATATCAAATAAAATATTGATATAATTCAATTTAATTTTTTTTCTTAAATTTTAAATTTTATTTTAATTTATCAATTTAATGGATTAAATTGAATTATCAAATAAAATATTGAAATTATTGAATTTAATTTTTTTTCATAAATTTTAAATTTTTTTTCAATCTATCAATTTAATGGATTAAATTGAAATATCAAATAAAATATTGAAATATTTTAATTTAATTATTTTTCATAAATTTTAAATTTTTATTCAATTTATCAATTTAATGGATTAAATTGAAATATCAAATAAAATATTGAAATTATTGAATTGAATTTTTTTTCTTAAATTTTAAATTTTTTTTCAATCTATCAATTTAATGGATTTAATTGAAATATCAAATAAAATATTGAAATATTTTAATTTAATTTTTTTTCATAAATTTTAAATTTTTATTCAATTTATCAATTTAATGGATTAAATTGAAATATCAAATAAAATATTGAAATTATTGAATTGAATTTTTTTTCTTAAATTTTAAATTTTATTTTAATTTATCAATTTAATGGATTAAATTGAATTATCAAATAAAATATTGAAATTATTGAATTTAATTTTTTTTCATAAATTTTAAAATTTTTTTTATTTTCACTTTTTAATCAATTTATCAATTTAATATATTAAATTGAATTATCAAATAAAATATTGAAATTATTGAATTTAATTTTTTTTCATAAATTTTAAATTTTTTCCAATTTATCAATTTAATGGATTAAATTGAAATATCAAATAAAATATTGAAATATTTTAATTTAATTTTTTTTCATAAATTTTAAATTTTTATTCAATTTATCAATTTAATGGATTAAATTGAATTATCAAATAAAATATTGAAATTATTGAATTTAATTTTTTTTCATAAATTTTAAAATTTTTTTTATTTTCACTTTTTTTTCCAATTTATCAATTTAATGGATTAAATTGAAATATCAAATAAAATATTGAAATTATTGAATTGAATTTTTTTTCTTAAATTTTAAATTTTATTTTAATTTATCAATTTAATGGATTAAATTGAATTATCAAATAAAATATTGAAATTATTGAATTTAATTTTTTTTCATAAATTTTAAAATTTTTTTTATTATCACTTATTTTTCCAATTTATCAGTTTAATGGATTAAATTGAATTATCAAATAAAATATTGAAATTATTGAATTTAATTTTTTTTCATAAATTTTAAAATTTTTTTTATTTTAAATTTTTATTCAATTTATCAATTTAATGGATTAAATTTAATTATCAAATAAAATATTGAAATTATTGAATTTAATTTTTTTTAATAAATTTTAAAATTTTTTTTATTTTCACTTTTTTTTCCAATTTATCAATTTAATGGATTAAATTGAAATATCAAATAAAATATTGAAATTATTGAATTGAATTTTTTTTCTTAAATTTTAAATTTTTTCCAATTTATCAATTTAATGGATTAAATTGAAATATCAAATAAAATATTGAAATATTTTAATTTAATTTTTTTTCATAAATTTTAAATTTTTATTCAATTTATCAATTTAATGGATTAAATTGAATTATCAAATAAAATATTAATATAATTCAATTTAATTTTTTTTTTTTATATTCACTTTTTTTTTAATTTATCAATTTAATGCATTTAATTGAAATATCAAATAAAATATTGAAATTATTGAATATAATTTTTTTTCATAAAATTCAATTTTTTTTTTAATTTATCAATTTAATGGATAAAATTAAAATATCAAATAAAATATTGATATAATTCAATTTAATTTTTTTTCATAAATTTTAAAATTTTTTTTATTTTCACTTTTTTTTCCAATTTATCAATTTAATGGATTAAATTGAAATATCAAATAAAATATTGAAATATTTTAATTTAATTTTTTTTCATAAATTTTAAATTTTTATTCAATTTATCAATTTAATGGATTAAATTGAATTATCAAATAAAATATTGAAATTATTGAATTTAATTTTTTTTCATAAATTTTAAAATTTTTTTTATTTTCACTTTTTAATCAATTTATCAATTAAATATATTAAAATGAATTATCAAATAAAATATTGAAATTATTGAATTTAATTTTTTTTCATAAATTTTAAAATTTTTTTTATTTTCACTTTTTAATCAATTTATCAATTTAATATATTAAATTGAATTATCAAATAAAATATTGAAATTATTGAATTTAATTTTTTTTCATAAATTTTAAATTTTTTCCAATTTATCAATTTAATGGATTAAATTGAAATATCAAATAAAATATTGAAATATTTTAATTTAATTTTTTTTCATAAATTTTAAATTTTTATTCAATTTATCAATTTAATGGATTAAATTGAATTATCAAATAAAATATTGAAATTATTGAATTTAATTTTTTTTCATAAATTTTAAAATTTTTTTTATTTTCACTTTTTTTTCCAATTTATCAATTTAATGGATTAAATTGAAATATCAAATAAAATATTGAAATTATTGAATTGAATTTTTTTTCTTAAATTTTAAATTTTTTCCAATTTATCAATTTAATGGATTAAATTGAAATATCAAATAAAATATTGAAATATTTAAATTTAATTTTTTTTCATAAATTTTAAATTTTTATTCAATTTATCAATTTAATGGATTAAATTGAATTATCAAATAAAATATTGAAATTATTGAATTTAATTTTTTTTCATAAATTTTAAATTTTTTTTCAATCTATCAATTTAAAGGATTAAATTGAAATATCAAATAAAATATTGAAATATTTAAATTTAATTTTTTTTCATAAATTTTAAATTTTTATTCAATTTATCAATTTAATGGATTAAATTGAAATATCAAATAAAATATTGAAATTATTGAATTGAATTTTTTTTCTTAAATTTTAAATTTTATTTCAATTTATCAATTTAATGGATTAAATTGAATTATCAAATAAAATATTGAAATTATTGAATTTAATTTTTTTTCATAAATTTTAAAATTTTTCCAATTTATCAATTTAATGGATTAAATTGAAATATCAAATAAAATATTGAAATTATTGAATTGAATTTTTTTTCTTAAATTTTAAATTTTATTTTAATTTATCAATTTAATGGATTAAATTGAATTATCAAATAAAATATTGAAATTATTGAATTTAATTTTTTTTCATAAATTTTAAAATTTTTTTTATTATCACTTATTTTTCCAATTTATCAATTTAATGGATTAAATTGAATTATCAAATAAAATATTGAAATTATTGAATTTAATTTTTTTTCATAAATTTTAAAATTTTTTTTATTTTCACTTTTTTTTCCAATTTATCAATTTAATGGATTAAATTGAAATATCAAATAAAATATTGAAATTATTGAATTGAATTTTTTTTCTTAAATTTTAAATTTTTTCCAATTTATCAATTTAATGGATTAAATTGAAATATCAAATAAAATATTGAAATATTTTAATTTAATTTTTTTTCATAAATTTTAAATTTTTATTCAATTTATCAATTTAATGGATTAAATTGAATTATCAAATAAAATATTGAAATTATTGAATTTAATTTTTTTTCATAAATTTTAAAATTTTTTTTATTTTCACTTTTTTTTCCAATTTATCAATTTAATGGATTAAATTGAAATATCAAATAAAATATTGAAATTATTGAATTGAATTTTTTTTCTTAAATTTTAAATTTTTTCCAATTTATCAATTTAATTGATTAAATTGAAATATCAAATAAAATATTGAAATATTTTAATTTAATTTTTTTTCATAAATTTTAAATTTTTATTCAATTTATCAATTTAATGGATTAAATTGAATTATCAAATAAAATATTAATATAATTCAATTTAATTTTTTTTTTTTATATTCACTTTTTTTTTAATTTATCAATTTAATGCATTTAATTGAAATATCAAATAAAATATTGAAATTATTGAATATAATTTTTTTTCATAAAATTCAATTTTTTTTTTAATTTATCAATTTAATGGATAAAATTAAAATATCAAATAAAATATTGATATAATTCAATTTAATTTTTTTTCATAAATTTTAAAATTTTTTTTATTTTCACTTTTTTTTCCAATTTATCAATTTAATGGATTAAATTGAAATATCAAATAAAATATTGAAATATTTTAATTTAATTTTTTTTCATAAATTTTAAATTTTTATTCAATTTATCAATTTAATGGATTAAATTGAATTATCAAATAAAATATTGAAATTATTGAATTTAATTTTTTTTCATAAATTTTAAAATTTTTTTTATTTTCACTTTTTAATCAATTTATCAATTAAATATATTAAAATGAATTATCAAATAAAATATTGAAATTATTGAATTTAATTTTTTTTCATAAATTTTAAAATTTTTTTTATTTTCACTTTTTAATCAATTTATCAATTTAATATATTAAATTGAATTATCAAATAAAATATTGAAATTATTGAATTTAATTTTTTTTCATAAATTTTAAATTTTTATTCAATTTATCAATTTAATGGATTAAATTGAATTATCAAATAAAATATTGAAATTATTGAATTTAATTTTTTTTCATAAATTTTAAAATTTTTTTTATTTTAAATTTTTATTCAATTTATCAATTTAATGGATTAAATTGAATTATCAAATAAAATATTGAAATTATTGAATTTAATTTTTTTTCATAAATTTTAAAATTTTTTTTATTTTCACTTTTTTTTCCAATTTATCAATTTAATGGATTAAATTGAAATATCAAATAATATATTGAAATTATTGAATTGAATTTTTTTTCTTAAATTTTAAATTTTATTTTAATTTATCAATTTAATGGATTAAATTGAATTATCAAATAAAATATTGAAATATTTTAATTTAATTTTTTTTCATAAATTTTAAATTTTTATTCAATTTATCAATTTAATGGATTAAATTGAATTATCAAATAAAATATTGAAATTATTGAATTTAATTTTTTTTCATAAATTTTAAAATTTTTTTTATTTTCACTTTTTTTTCCAATTTATCAATTTAATGGATTAAATTGAAATATCAAATAAAATATTGAAATTATTGAATTGAATTTTTTTTCTTAAATTTTAAATTTTTTCCAATTTATCAATTTAATGGATTAAATTGAAATATCAAATAAAATATTGAAATATTTTAATTTAATTTTTTTTCATAAATTTTAAATTTTTATTCAATTTATCAATTTAATGGATTAAATTGAATTATCAAATAAAATATTGAAATTATTGAATTTAATTTTTTTTCATAAATTTTAATTTTTTTTTCAATCTATCAATTTAAAGGATTAAATTGAAATATCAAATAAAATATTGAAATTATTGAATTGAATTTTTTTTCTTAAATTTTAAATTTTATTTCAATTTATCAATTTAATGGATTAAATTGAAATATCAAATAAAATATTGAAATTATTGAATTTAATTTTTTTTCATAAATTTTAAAATTTTTTTTATTTTCACTTTTTAATCAATTTATCAATTTAATATATTAAAATGAATTATCAAATAAAATATTGAAATTATTGAATTTAATTTTTTTTCATAAATTTTAAAATTTTTTTTATTTTCACTTTTTTTTCCAATTTATCAATTTAATGGATTAAATTGAAATATCAAATAAAATATTGAAATTATTGAATTGAATTTTTTTTCTTAAATTTTAAATTTTATTTTAATTTATCAATTTAATGGATTAAATTGAATTATCAAATATAATATTGAAATATTTTAATGAAATTATTTTTCATAAATTTTAAATTTTTATTCAATTTATCAATTTAATGGAATAAATTGAAATATCAAATAAAATATTGAAATAATTGAATTGAATTTTTTTTCATAAAATTCAATTTTTTTTTTAATTTATCATTATAATGGATTAAATTGAAATATCAAATAAAATATTGAAATTATTGAATTTAATTTTTTTTCATAAATTTTAAAATTTTTTTTATTTTCACTTTTTAATCAATTTATCAATTTAATATATTAAATTGAATTATCAAATAAAATATTGAAATTATTGAATTTTATTTTTTTTCATAAATTTTAAATTTTTTCCAATTTATCAATTTAATGGATTAAATTGAAATATCAAATAAAATATTGAAATATTTTAATTTAATTTTTTTTCATAAATTTTAAATTTTTATTCAATTTATCAATTTAATGGATTAAATTGAATTATCAAATAAAATATTGAAATTATTGAATTTAATTTTTTTTCATAAATTTTAAAATTTTTTTTATTTTCACTTTTTAATCAATTTATCAATTTAATATATTAAATTGAATTATCAAATAAAATATTGAAATTATTGAATTTAATTTTTTTTCATAAATTTTAAATTTTTTCCAATTTATCAATTTAATGGATTAAATTGAAATATCAAATAAAATATTGAAATATTTTAATTTAATTTTTTTTCATAAATTTTAAATTTTTATTCAATTTATCAATTTAATGGATTAAATTGAATTATCAAATAAAATATTGAAATTATTGAATTTAATTTTTTTTCATAAATTTTAAAATTTTTTTTATTTTAAATTTTTATTCAATTTATCAATTTAATGGATTAAATTGAATTATCAAATAAAATATTGAAATTATTGAATTTAATTTTTTTTCATAAATTTTAAAATTTTTTTTATTTTCACTTTTTTTTCCAATTTATCAATTTAATGGATTAAATTGAAATATCAAATAATATATTGAAATTATTGAATTGAATTTTTTGTCTTAAATTTTAAATTTTATTTTAATTTATCAATTTAATGGATTAAATTGAATTATCAAATAAAATATTGAAATTATTGAATTTAATTTTTTTTCATAAATTTTAAAATTTTTTTTATTATTACTTATTTTTCCAATTTATCAATTTAATGGATTAAATTGAATTATCAAATAAAATATTGAAATTATTGAATTTAATTTTTTTTCATAAATTTTAAAATTTTTTTTATTTTCACTTTTTTTTCCAATTTATCAATTTAATGGATTAAATTGAAATATCAAATAAAATATTGAAATTATTGAATTGAATTTTTTTTCTTAAATTTTAAATTTTTTCCAATTTATCAATTTAATGGATTAAATTGAAATATCAAATAAAATATTGAAATATTTAAATTTAATTTTTTTTCATAAATTTTAAATTTTTATTCAATTTATCAATTTAATGGATTAAATTGAATTATCAAATAAAATATTGAAATTATTGAATTTAATTTTTTTTCATAAATTTTAAATTTTTTTTCAATCTATCAATTTAAAGGATTAAATTGAAATATCAAATAAAATATTGAAATATTTTAATTTAATTTTTTTTCATAAATTTTAAATTTTTATTCAATTTATCAATTTAATGGATTAAATTGAAATATCAAATAAAATATTGAAATTATTGAATTGAATTTTTTTTCTTAAATTTTAAATTTTATTTCAATTTATCAATTTAATGGATTAAATTGAATTATCAAATAAAATATTGAAATTATTGAATTTAATTTTTTTTCATAAATTTTAAAATTTTTCCAATTTATCAATTTAATGGATTAAATTGAAATATCAAATAAAATATTGAAATTATTGAATTGAATTTTTTTTCTTAAATTTTAAATTTTATTTTAATTTATCAATTTAATGGATTAAATTGAATTATCAAATAAAATATTGAAATTATTGAATTTAATTTTTTTTCATAAATTTTAAAATTTTTTTTATTATCACTTATTTTTCCAATTTATCAATTTAATGGATTAAATTGAATTATCAAATAAAATATTGAAATTATTGAATTTAATTTTTTTTCATAAATTTTAAAATTTTTTTTATTTTCACTTTTTTTTCCAATTTATCAATTTAATGGATTAAATTGAAATATCAAATAAAATATTGAAATTATTGAATTGAATTTTTTTTCTTAAATTTTAAATTTTTTCCAATTTATCAATTTAATGGATTAAATTGAAATATCAAATAAAATATTGAAATATTTTAATTTATTTTTTTTTCATAAATTTTAAATTTTTATTCAATTTATCAATTTAATGGATTAAATTGAATTATCAAATAAAATATTGAAATTATTGAATTTAATTTTTTTTCATAAATTTTAAAATTTTTTTTATTTTCACTTTTTTTTCCAATTTATCAATTTAATGGATTAAATTGAAATATCAAATAAAATATTGAAATTATTGAATTGAATTTTTTTTCTTAAATTTTAAATTTTTTCCAATTTATCAATTTAATGGATTAAATTGAAATATCAAATAAAATATTGAAATATTTTAATTTAATTTTTTTTCATAAATTTTAAATTTTTATTCAATTTATCAATTTAATGGATTAAATTGAATTATCAAATAAAATATTAATATAATTCAATTTAATGTTTTTTTTTTATATTCACTTTTTTTTTAATTTATCAATTTAATGCATTTAATTGAAATATCAAATAAAATATTGAAATTATTGAATATAATTTTTTTTCATAAAATTCAATTTTTTTTTTAATTTATCAATTTAATGGATAAAATTAAAATATCAAATAAAATATTGATATAATTCAATTTAATTTTTTTTCATAAATTTTAAAATTTTTTTTATTTTCACTTTTTAATCAATTTATCAATTAAATATATTAAAATGAATTATCAAATAAAATATTGAAATTATTGATTTTAATTTTTTTTCATAAATTTTAAAATTTTTTTTATTTTCACTTTTTAATCAATTTATCAATTTAATATATTAAATTGAATTATCAAATAAAATATTGAAATTATTGAATTTAATTTTTTTTCATAAATTTTAAATTTTTATTCAATTTATCAATTTAATGGATTAAATTGAATTATCAAATAAAATATTGAAATTATTGAATTTAATTTTTTTTCATAAATTTTAAAATTTTTTTTATTTTAAATTTTTATTCAATTTATCAATTTAATGGATTAAATTGAATTATCAAATAAAATATTGAAATTATTGAATTTAATTTTTTTTCATAAATTTTAAAATTTTTTTTATTTTCACTTTTTTTTCCAATTTATCAATTTAATGGATTAAATTGAAATATCAAATAATATATTGAAATTATTGAATTGAATTTTTTTTCTTAAATTTTAAATTTTATTTTAATTTATCAATTTAATGGATTAAATTGAATTATCAAATAAAATATTGAAATATTTTAATTTAATTTTTTTTCATAAATTTTAAATTTTTATTCAATTTATCAATTTAATGGATTAAATTGAATTATCAAATAAAATATTGAAATTATTGAATTTAATTTTTTTTCATAAATTTTAAAATTTTTTTTATTTTCACTTTTTTTTCCAATTTATCAATTTAATGGATTAAATTGAAATATCAAATAAAATATTGAAATATTTTAATTTAATTTTTTTTCATAAATTTTAAATTTTTATTCAATTTATCAATTTAATGGATTAAATTGAATTATCAAATAAAATATTGAAATTATTGAATTTAATTTTTTTTCATAAATTTTAATTTTTTTTTCAATCTATCAATTTAAAGGATTAAATTGAAATATCAAATAAAATATTGAAATTATTGAATTGAATTTTTTTTCTTAAATTTTAAATTTTATTTCAATTTATCAATTTAATGGATTAAATTGAAATATCAAATAAAATATTGAAATTATTGAATTGAATTTTTTTTCTTAAATTTTAAATTTTTTCCAATTTATCAATTTAATGGATTAAATTGAAATATCAAATAAAATATTGAAATATTTTAATTTAATTTTTTTTCATAAATTTTAAATTTTCATTCAATTTATCAATTTAATGGATTAAATTGAAATATCAAATAAAATATTGAAATTATTGAATTGAATTTTTTTTCTTAAATTTTAAATTTTATTTCAATTTATCAATTTAATGGATTAAATTGAATTATCAAATAAAATATTGAAATTATTGAATTTAATTTTTTTTCATAAATTTTAAAATTTTTCCAATTTATCAATTTAATGGATTAAATTGAAATATCAAATAAAATATTGAAATTATTGAATTGAATTTTTTTTCTTAAATTTTAAATTTTATTTTAATTTATCAATTTAATGGATTAAATTGAATTATCAAATAAAATATTGAAATTATTGAATTGAATTTTTTTTCATAAATTTTAAAATTTTTTTTATTTTCACTTTTTTTTCCAATTTCTCAATTTAATGGATTAAATTGAAATATCAAATAAAATATTGAAATTATTGAATTGAATTTTTTTTCTTAAATTTTAAATTTTTTCCAATTTATCAATTTAATGGATTAAATTGAAATATCAAATAAAATATTGAAATATTTTAATTTAATTTTTTTTCATAAATTTTAAATTTTTATTCAATTTATCAATTTAATGGATTAAATTGAATTATCAAATAAAATATTGAAATTATTGAATTTAATTTTTTTTCATAAATTTTAAAATTTTTTTTATTTTCACTTTTTTTTCCAATTTATCAATTTAATGGATTAAATTGAAATATCAAATAAAATATTGAAATTATTGAATTGAATTTTTTTTCTTAAATTTTAAATTTTTTCCAATTTATCAATTTAATGGATTAAATTGAAATATCAAATAAAATATTGAAATATTTTAATTTAATTTTTTTTCATAAATTTTAAATTTTTATTCAATTTATCAATTTAATGGATTAAATTGAATTATCAAATAAAATATTGAAATTATTGAATTTAATTTTTTTTCATAAATTTTAATTTTTTTTTCAATCTATCAATTTAAAGGATTAAATTGAAATATCAAATAAAATATTGAAATTATTGAATTGAATTTTTTTTCTTAAATTTTAAATTTTATTTCAATTTATCAATTTAATGGATTAAATTGAAATATCAAATAAAATATTGAAATTATTGAATTGAATTTTTTTTCATAAAATTCAATTTTTTTTTTAATTTATCATTTTAATGGATTAAATTGAAATATCAAATAAAATATTGAAATTATTGAATTTAATTTTTTTTCATAAATTTTAAAATTTTTTTTATTTTCACTTTTTAATCAATTTATCAATTTAATATATTAAATTGAATTATCAAATAAAATATTGAAATTATTGAATTTAATTTTTTTTCATAAATTTTAAATTTTTTCCAATTTATCAATTTAATGGATTAAATTGAAATATCAAATAAAATATTGAAATATTTTAATTTAATTTTTTTTCATAAATTTTAAATTTTTATTCAATTTATCAATTTAATGGATTAAATTGAATTATCAAATAAAATATTGAAATTATTGAATTTAATTTTTTTTCATAAATTTTAAAATTTTTTTTATTTTCACTTTTTAATCAATTTATCAATTTAATATATTAAAATGAATTATCAAATAAAATATTAAAATTATTGAATTTAATTTTTTTTCATAAATTTTAAAATTTTTTTTATTTTCACTTTTTAATCAATTTATCAATTTAATATATTAAATTGAATTATCAAATAAAATATTGAAATTATTGAATTTAATTTTTTTTCATAAATTTTAAATTTTTTCCAATTTATCAATTTAATGGATTAAATTGAAATATCAAATAAAATATTGAAATATTTTAATTTAATTTTTTTTCATAAATTTTAAATTTTTATTCAATTTATCAATTTAATGGATTAAATTGAATTATCAAATAAAATATTAATATAATTCAATTTAATTTTTTTTTTTTATATTCACTTTTTTTTTAATTTATCAATTTAATGCATTTAATTGAAATATCAAATAAAATATTGAAATTATTGAATATAATTTTTTTTCATAAAATTCAATTTTTTTTTTAATTTATCAATTTAATGGATAAAATTAAAATATCAAATAAAATATTGATATAATTCAATTTAATTTTTTTTCATAAATTTTAAAATTTTTTTTATTTTCACTTTTTTTTCCAATTTATCAATTTAATGGATTAAATTGAAATATCAAATAAAATATTGAAATATTTTAATTTAATTTTTTTTCATAAATTTTAAATTTTTATTCAATTTATCAATTTAATGGATTAAATTGAATTATCAAATAAAATATTGAAATTATTGAATTTAATTTTTTTTCATAAATTTTAAAATTTTTTTTATTTTCACTTTTTAATCAATTTATCAATTAAATATATTAAAATGAATTATCAAATAAAATATTGAAATTATTGAATTTAATTTTTTTTCATAAATTTTAAAATTTTTTTTATTTTCACTTTTTAATCAATTTATCAATTTAATATATTAAATTGAATTATCAAATAAAATATTGAAATTATTGAATTTAATTTTTTTTCATAAATTTTAAATTTTTTCCAATTTATCAATTTAATGGATTAAATTGAAATATCAAATAAAATATTGAAATATTTTAATTTAATTTTTTTTCATAAATTTTAAATTTTTATTCAATTTATCAATTTAATGGATTAAATTGAATTATCAAATAAAATATTGAAATTATTGAATTTAATTTTTTTTCATAAATTTTAAAATTTTTTTTATTTTAAATTTTTATTCAATTTATCAATTTAATGGATTAAATTGAATTATCAAATAAAATATTGAAATTATTGAATTTAATTTTTTTTCATAAATTTTAAAATTTTTTTTATTTTCACTTTTTTTTCCAATTTATCAATTTAATGGATTAAATTGAAATATCAAATAATATATTGAAATTATTGAATTGAATTTTTTGTCTTAAATTTTAAATTTTATTTTAATTTATCAATTTAATGGATTAAATTGAATTATCAAATAAAATATTGAAATTATTGAATTTAATTTTTTTTCATAAATTTTAAAATTTTTTTTATTATTACTTATTTTTCCAATTTATCAATTTAATGGATTAAATTGAATTATCAAATAAAATATTGAAATTATTGAATTTAATTTTTTTTCATAAATTTTAAAATTTTTTTTATTTTCACTTTTTTTTCCAATTTATCAATTTAATGGATTAAATTGAAATATCAAATAAAATATTGAAATATTTAAATTTAATTTTTTTTCATAAATTTTAAATTTTTATTCAATTTATCAATTTAATGGATTAAATTGAATTATCAAATAAAATATTGAAATTATTGAATTTAATTTTTTTTCATAAATTTTAAATTTTTTTTCAATCTATCAATTTAAAGGATTAAATTGAAATATCAAATAAAATATTGAAATATTTTAATTTAATTTTTTTTCATAAATTTTAAATTTTTATTCAATTTATCAATTTAATGGATTAAATTGAAATATCAAATAAAATATTGAAATTATTGAATTGAATTTTTTTTCTTAAATTTTAAATTTTATTTCAATTTATCAATTTAATGGATTAAATTGAATTATCAAATAAAATATTGAAATTATTGAATTTAATTTTTTTTCATAAATTTTAAAATTTTTCCAATTTATCAATTTAATGGATTAAATTGAAATATCAAATAAAATATTGAAATTATTGAATTGAATTTTTTTTCTTAAATTTTAAATTTTATTTTAATTTATCAATTTAATGGATTAAATTGAATTATCAAATAAAATATTGAAATTATTGAATTTAATTTTTTTTCATAAATTTTAAAATTTTTTTTATTATCACTTATTTTTCCAATTTATCAATTTAATGGATTAAATTGAATTATCAAATAAAATATTGAAATTATTGAATTTAATTTTTTTTCATAAATTTTAAAATTTTTTTTATTTTCACTTTTTTTTCCAATTTATCAATTTAATGGATTAAATTGAAATATCAAATAAAATATTGAAATTATTGAATTGAATTTTTTTTCTTAAATTTTAAATTTTTTCCAATTTATCAATTTAATGGATTAAATTGAAATATCAAATAAAATATTGAAATATTTTAATTTAATTTTTTTTCATAAATTTTAAATTTTTATTCAATTTATCAATTTAATGGATTAAATTGAATTATCAAATAAAATATTGAAATTATTGAATTTAATTTTTTTTCATAAATTTTAAAATTTTTTTTATTTTCACTTTTTTTTCCAATTTATCAATTTAATGGATTAAATTGAAATATCAAATAAAATATTGAAATTATTGAATTGAATTTTTTTTCTTAAATTTTAAATTTTTTCCAATTTATCAATTTAATGGATTAAATTGAAATATCAAATAAAATATTGAAATATTTTAATTTAATTTTTTTTCATAAATTTTAAATTTTTATTCAATTTATCAATTTAATGGATTAAATTGAATTATCAAATAAAATATTAATATAATTCAATTTAATTTTTTTTTTTTATATTCACTTTTTTTTTAATTTATCAATTTAATGCATTTAATTGAAATATCAAATAAAATATTGAAATTATTGAATATAATTTTTTTTCATAAAATTCAATTTTTTTTTTAATTTATCAATTTAATGGATAAAATTAAAATATCAAATAAAATATTGATATAATTCAATTTAATTTTTTTTCATAAATTTTAAAATTTTTTTTATTTTCACTTTTTTTTCCAATTTATCAATTTAATGGATTAAATTGAAATATCAAATAAAATATTGAAATATTTTAATTTAATTTTTTTTCATAAATTTTAAATTTTTATTCAATTTATCAATTTAATGGATTAAATTGAATTATCAAATAAAATATTGAAATTATTGAATTTAATTTTTTTTCATAAATTTTAAAATTTTTTTTATTTTCACTTTTTAATCAATTTATCAATTAAATATGTTAAAATGAATTATCAAATAAAATATTGAAATTATTGAATTTAATTTTTTTTCATAAATTTTAAAATTTTTTTTATTTTCACTTTTTAATCAATTTATCAATTTAATATATTAAATTGAATTATCAAATAAAATATTGAAATTATTGAATTTAATTTTTTTTCATAAATTTTAAATTTTTATTCAATTTATCAATTTAATGGATTAAATTGAATTATCAAATAAAATATTGAAATTATTGAATTTAATTTTTTTTCATAAATTTTAAAATTTTTTTTATTTTAAATTTTTATTCAATTTATCAATTTAATGGATTAAATTGAATTATCAAATAAAATATTGAAATTATTGAATTTAATTTTTTTTCATAAATTTTAAAATTTTTTTTATTTTCACTTTTTTTTCCAATTTATCAATTTAATGGATTAAATTGAAATATCAAATAAAATATTGAAATTATTGAATTGAATTTTTTTTCTTAAATTTTAAATTTTTTCCAATTTATCAATTTAATGGATTAAATTGAAATATCAAATAATATATTGAAATTATTGAATTGAATTTTTTTTCTTAAATTTTAAATTTTATTTTAATTTATCAATTTAATGGATTAAATTGAATTATCAAATAAAATATTGAAATATTTTAATTTAATTTTTTTTCATAAATTTTAAATTTTTATTCAATTTATCAATTTAATGGATTAAATTGAATTATCAAATAAAATATTGAAATTATTGAATTTAATTTTTTTTCATAAATTTTAAAATTTTTTTTATTTTCACTTTTTTTTCCAATTTATCAATTTAATGGATTAAATTGAAATATCAAATAAAATATTGAAATATTTTAATTTAATTTTTTTTCATAAATTTTAAATTTTTATTCAATTTATCAATTTAATGGATTAAATTGAATTATCAAATAAAATATTGAAATTATTGAATTTAATTTTTTTTCATAAATTTTAATTTTTTTTTCAATCTATCAATTTAAAGGATTAAATTGAAATATCAAATAAAATATTGAAATTATTGAATTGAATTTTTTTTCTTAAATTTTAAATTTTTTCCAATTTATCAATTTAATGGATTAAATTGAAATATCAAATAAAATATTGAAATATTTTAATTTAATTTTTTTTCATAAATTTTAAATTTTTATTCAATTTATCAATTTAATGGATTAAATTGAATTATCAAATAAAATATTAATATAATTCAATTTAATTTTTTTTTTTTATATTCACTTTTTTTTTAATTTATCAATTTAATGCATTTAATTGAAATATCAAATAAAATATTGAAATTATTGAATATAATTTTTTTTCATAAAATTCAATTTTTTTTTTAATTTATCAATTTAATGGATAAAATTAAAATATCAAATAAAATATTGATATAATTCAATTTAATTTTTTTTCATAAATTTTAAAATTTTTTTTATTTTCACTTTTTTTTCCAATTTATCAATTTAATGGATTAAATTGAAATATCAAATAAAATATTGAAATATTTTAATTTAATTTTTTTTCATAAATTTTAAATTTTTATTCAATTTATCAATTTAATGGATTAAATTGAATTATCAAATAAAATATTGAAATTATTGAATTTAATTTTTTTTCATAAATTTTAAAATTTTTTTTATTTTCACTTTTTAATCAATTTATCAATTAAATATATTAAAATGAATTATCAAATAAAATATTGAAATTATTGAATTTAATTTTTTTTCATAAATTTTAAAATTTTTTTTATTTTCACTTTTTAATCAATTTATCAATTTAATATATTAAATTGAATTATCAAATAAAATATTGAAATTATTGAATTTAATTTTTTTTCATAAATTTTAAATTTTTATTCAATTTATCAATTTAATGGATTAAATTGAATTATCAAATAAAATATTGAAATTATTGAATTTAATTTTTTTTCATAAATTTTAAAATTTTTTTTATTTTAAATTTTTATTCAATTTATCAATTTAATGGATTAAATTGAATTATCAAATAAAATATTGAAATTATTGAATTTAATTTTTTTTCATAAATTTTAAAATTTTTTTTATTTTCACTTTTTTTTCCAATTTATCAATTTAATGGATTAAATTGAAATATCAAATAATATATTGAAATTATTGAATTGAATTTTTTTTCTTAAATTTTAAATTTTATTTTAATTTATCAATTTAATGGATTAAATTGAATTATCAAATAAAATATTGAAATATTTTAATTTAATTTTTTTTCATAAATTTTAAATTTTTATTCAATTTATCAATTTAATGGATTAAATTGAATTATCAAATAAAATATTGAAATTATTGAATTTAATTTTTTTTCATAAATTTTAAAATTTTTTTTATTTTCACTTTTTTTTCCAATTTATCAATTTAATGGATTAAATTGAAATATCAAATAAAATATTGAAATATTTTAATTTAATTTTTTTTCATAAATTTTAAATTTTTATTCAATTTATCAATTTAATGGATTAAATTGAATTATCAAATAAAATATTGAAATTATTGAATTTAATTTTTTTTCATAAATTTTAATTTTTTTTTCAATCTATCAATTTAAAGGATTAAATTGAAATATCAAATAAAATATTGAAATTATTGAATTGAATTTTTTTTCTTAAATTTTAAATTTTATTTCAATTTATCAATTTAATGGATTAAATTGAAATATCAAATAAAATATTGAAATTATTGAATTGAATTTTTTTTCTTAAATTTTAAATTTTTTCCAATTTATCAATTTAATGGATTAAATTGAAATATCAAATAAAATATTGAAATATTTTAATTTAATTTTTTTTCATAAATTTTAAATTTTTATTCAATTTATCAATTTAATGGATTAAATTGAAATATCAAATAAAATATTGAAATTATTGAATTGAATTTTTTTTCTTAAATTTTAAATTTTATTTCAATTTATCAATTTAATGGATTAAATTGAATTATCAAATAAAATATTGAAATTATTGAATTTAATTTTTTTTCATAAATTTTAAAATTTTTCCAATTTATCAATTTAATGGATTAAATTGAAATATCAAATAAAATATTGAAATTATTGAATTGAATTTTTTTTCTTAAATTTTAAATTTTATTTTAATTTATCAATTTAATGGATTAAATTGAATTATCAAATAAAATATTGAAATTATTGAATTGAATTTTTTTTTCATAAATTTTAAAATTTTTTTTATTTTCACTTTTTTTTCCAATTTCTCAATTTAATGGATTAAATTGAAATATCAAATAAAATATTGAAATTATTGAATTGAATTTTTTTTCTTAAATTTTAAATTTTTTCCAATTTATCAATTTAATGGATTAAATTGAAATATCAAATAAAATATTGAAATATTTTAATTTAATTTTTTTTCATAAATTTTAAATTTTTATTCAATTTATCAATTTAATGGATTAAATTGAATTATCAAATAAAATATTGAAATATTTTAATTTAATTTTTTTTCATAAATTTTAAATTTTTATTCAATTTATCAATTTAATGGATTAAATTGAATTATCAAATAAAATATTGAAATTATTGAATTTAATTTTTTTTCATAAATTTTAAAATTTTTTTTATTTTCACTTTTTTTTCCAATTTATCAATTTAATGGATTAAATTGAAATATCAAATAATATATTGAAATTATTGAATTGAATTTTTTTTCTTAAATTTTAAATTTTATTTTAATTTATCAATTTAATGGATTAAATTGAATTATCAAATAAAATATTGAAATATTTTAATTTAATTTTTTTTCATAAATTTTAAATTTTTATTCAATTTATCAATTTAATGGATTAAATTGAATTTTCAAATAAAATATTGAAATTATTGAATTTAATTTTTTTTCATAAATTTTAAATTTTTATTCCATTTATCAATTTAATGGATTAAATTGAATTATCAAATAAAATATTGAAATTATTGAATTTAATTTTTTTTCATAAATTTTAAAATTTTTTTTATTTTCACTTTTTAATCAATTTATCAATTAAATATATTAAAATGAATTATCAAATAAAATATTGAAATTATTGAATTTAATTTTTTTTCATAAATTTTAAAATTTTTTTTATTTTCACTTTTTAATCAATTTATCAATTTAATGGATTAAATTGAAATATCAAATAAAATATTGAAATATTTTAATTTAATTTTTTTTCATAAATTTTAAATTTTTATTCAATTTATCAATTTAATGGATTAAATTGAATTATCAAATAAAATATTGAAATTATTGAATTTAATTTTTTTTCATAAATTTTAAAATTTTTTTTATTTTCACTTTTTTTTCCAATTTATCAATTTAATGGATTAAATTGAAATATCAAATAATATATTGAAATTATTGAATTGAATTTTTTTTCTTAAATTTTAAATTTTATTTTAATTTATCAATTTAATGGATTAAATTGAATTATCAAATAAAATATTGAAATATTTTAATTTAATTTTTTTTCATAAATTTTAAATTTTTATTCAATTTATCAATTTAATGGATTAAATTGAATTATCAAATAAAATATTGAAATTATTGAATTTAATTTTTTTTCATAAATTTTAAAATTTTTTTTATTTTCACTTTTTTTTCCAATTTATCAATTTAATGGATTAAATTGAAATATCAAATAAAATATTGAAATTATTGAATTGAATTTTTTTTCTTAAATTTTAAATTTTTTCCAATTTATCAATTTAATGGATTAAATTGAAATATCAAATAAAATATTGAAATATTTTAATTTAATTTTTTTTCATAAATTTTAAATTTTTATTCAATTTATCAATTTAATGGATTAAATTGAATTATCAAATAAAATATTGAAATTATTGAATTTAATTTTTTTTCATAAATTTTAATTTTTTTTTCAATCTATCAATTTAAAGGATTAAATTGAAATATCAAATAAAATATTGAAATTATTGAATTGAATTTTTTTTCTTAAATTTTAAATTTTATTTCAATTTATCAATTTAATGGATTAAATTGAAATATCAAATAAAATATTGAAATTATTGAATTGAATTTTTTTTCTTAAATTTTAAATTTTTTCCAATTTATCAATTTAATGGATTAAATTGAAATATCAAATAAAATATTGAAATATTTTAATTTAATTTTTTTTCATAAATTTTAAATTTTTATTCAATTTATCAATTTAATGGATTAAATTGAAATATCAAATAAAATATTGAAATTATTGAATTGAATTTTTTTTCTTAAATTTTAAATTTTATTTCAATTTATCAATTTAATGGATTAAATTGAATTATCAAATAAAATATTGAAATTATTGAATTTAATTTTTTTTCATAAATTTTAAAATTTTTTTTATTTTCACTTTTTTTTCCAATTTATCAATTTAATGGATTAAATTGAAATATCAAATAATATATTGAAATTATTGAATTGAATTTTTTTTCTTAAATTTTAAATTTTTTCCAATTTATCAATTTAATGGATTAAATTGAAATATCAAATAAAATATTGAAATATTTTAATTTAATTTTTTTTCATAAATTTTAAATTTTTATTCAATTTATCAATTTAATGGATTAAATTGAATTATCAAATAAAATATTGAAATTATTGAATTTAATTTTTTTTCATAAATTTTAATTTTTTTTTCAATCTATCAATTTAAAGGATTAAATTGAAATATCAAATAAAATATTGAAATTATTGAATTGAATTTTTTTTCTTAAATTTTAAATTTTATTTCAATTTATCAATTTAATGGATTAAATTGAAATATCAAATAAAATATTGAAATTATTGAATTGAATTTTTTTTCTTAAATTTTAAATTTTTTCCAATTTATCAATTTAATGGATTAAATTGAAATATCAAATAAAATATTGAAATATTTTAATTTAATTTTTTTTCATAAATTTTAAATTTTTATTCAATTTATCAATTTAATGGATTAAATTGAAATATCAAATAAAATATTGAAATTATTGAATTGAATTTTTTTTCTTAAATTTTAAATTTTATTTCAATTTATCAATTTAATGGATTAAATTGAATTATCAAATAAAATATTGAAATTATTGAATTTAATTTTTTTTCATAAATTTTAAAATTTTTCCAATTTATCAATTTAATGGATTAAATTGAAATATCAAATAAAATATTGAAATTATTGAATTGAATTTTTTTTCTTAAATTTTAAATTTTATTTTAATTTATCAATTTAATGGATTAAATTGAATTATCAAATAAAATATTGAAATTATTGAATTGAATTTTTTTTCATAAATTTTAAAATTTTTTTTATTTTCACTTTTTTTTCCAATTTCTCAATTTAATGGATTAAATTGAAATATCAAATAAAATATTGAAATTATTGAATTGAATTTTTTTTCTTAAATTTTAAATTTTTTCCAATTTATCAATTTAATGGATTAAATTGAAATATCAAATAAAATATTGAAATATTTTAATTTAATTTTTTTTCATAAATTTTAAATTTTTATTCAATTTATCAATTTAATGGATTAAATTGAATTATCAAATAAAATATTGAAATTATTGAATTTAATTTTTTTTCATAAATTTTAAAATTTTTTTTATTTTCACTTTTTTTTCCAATTTATCAATTTAATGGATTAAATTGAAATATCAAATAAAATATTGAAATTATTGAATTGAATTTTTTTTCTTAAATTTTAAATTTTTTCCAATTTATCAATTTAATGGATTAAATTGAAATATCAAATAAAATATTGAAATATTTTAATTTAATTTTTTTTCATAAATTTTAAATTTTTATTCAATTTATCAATTTAATGGATTAAATTGAATTATCAAATAAAATATTGAAATTATTGAATTTAATTTTTTTTCATAAATTTTAATTTTTTTTTCAATCTATCAATTTAAAGGATTAAATTGAAATATCAAATAAAATATTGAAATTATTGAATTGAATTTTTTTTCTTAAATTTTAAATTTTATTTCAATTTATCAATTTAATGGATTAAATTGAAATATCAAATAAAATATTGAAATTATTGAATTGAATTTTTTTTCTTAAATTTTAAATTTTTTCCAATTTATCAATTTAATGGATTAAATTGAAATATCAAATAAAATATTGAAATATTTTAATTTAATTTTTTTTCATAAATTTTAAATTTTTATTCAATTTATCAATTTAATGGATTAAATTGAAATATCAAATAAAATATTGAAATTATTGAATTGAATTTTTTTTCTTAAATTTTAAATTTTATTTCAATTTATCAATTTAATGGATTAAATTGAATTATCAAATAAAATATTGAAATTATTGAATTTAATTTTTTTTCATAAATTTTAAAATTTTTTTTATTTTCACTTTTTTTTCCAATTTATCAATTTAATGGATTAAATTGAAATATCAAATAATATATTGAAATTATTGAATTGAATTTTTTTTCTTAAATTTTAAATTTTTTCCAATTTATCAATTTAATGGATTAAATTGAAATATCAAATAAAATATTGAAATATTTTAATTTAATTTTTTTTCATAAATTTTAAATTTTTATTCAATTTATCAATTTAATGGATTAAATTGAATTATCAAAAAAAATATTGAAATTATTGAATTTAATTTTTTTTCATAAATTTTAATTTTTTTTTCAATCTATCAATTTAAAGGATTAAATTGAAATATCAAATAAAATATTGAAATTATTGAATTGAATTTTTTTTCTTAAATTTTAAATTTTATTTCAATTTATCAATTTAATGGATTAAATTGAAATATCAAATAAAATATTGAAATTATTGAATTGAATTTTTTTTCTTAAATTTTAAATTTTTTCCAATTTATCAATTTAATGGATTAAATTGAAATATCAAATAAAATATTGAAATATTTTAATTTAATTTTTTTTCATAAATTTTAAATTTTTATTCAATTTATCAATTTAATGGATTAAATTGAAATATCAAATAAAATATTGAAATTATTGAATTGAATTTTTTTTCTTAAATTTTAAATTTTATTTCAATTTATCAATTTAATGGATTAAATTGAATTATCAAATAAAATATTGAAATTATTGAATTTAATTTTTTTTCATAAATTTTAAAATTTTTCCAATTTATCAATTTAATGGATTAAATTGAAATATCAAATAAAATATTGAAATTATTGAATTGAATTTTTTTTCTTAAATTTTAAATTTTATTTTAATTTATCAATTTAATGGATTAAATTGAATTATCAAATAAAATATTGAAATTATTGAATTGAATTTTTTTTCATAAATTTTAAAATTTTTTTTATTTTCACTTTTTTTTCCAATTTCTCAATTTAATGGATTAAATTGAAATATCAAATAAAATATTGAAATTATTGAATTGAATTTTTTTTCTTAAATTTTAAATTTTTTCCAATTTATCAATTTAATGGATTAAATTGAAATATCAAATAAAATATTGAAATATTTTAATTTAATTTTTTTTCATAAATTTTAAATTTTTATTCAATTTATCAATTTAATGGATTAAATTGAATTATCAAATAAAATATTGAAATTATTGAATTTAATTTTTTTTCATAAATTTTAAAATTTTTTTTATTTTCACTTTTTTTTCCAATTTATCAATTTAATGGATTAAATTGAAATATCAAATAAAATATTGAAATTATTGAATTGAATTTTTTTTCTTAAATTTTAAATTTTTTCCAATTTATCAATTTAATGGATTAAATTGAAATATCAAATAAAATATTGAAATATTTTAATTTAATTTTTTTTCATAAATTTTAAATTTTTATTCAATTTATCAATTTAATGGATTAAATTGAATTATCAAATAAAATATTGAAATTGTTGAATTTAATTTTTTTTCATAAATTTTAAATTTTTATTCAATTTATCAATTTAATGCATTTAATTGAAATATCAAATAAAATATTGAAATTATTGAATATAATTTTTTTTCATAAAATTCAATTTTTTTTTTAATTTATCAATTTAATGGATTAAATTGAAATATCAAATAAAATATTGAAATATTTTAATTTAATTTTTTTTCATAAATTTTAAATTTTTATTCAATTTATCAATTTAATGGATTAAATTGAATTATCAAATAAAATATTGAAATTATTGAATTTAATTTTTTTTCATAAATTTTAAATTTTTTTTCAATCTATCAATTTAATGGATTTAATTGAAATATCAAATAAAATATTGAAATATTTTAATTTAATTTTTTTTCATAAATTTTAAATTTTTATTCAATTTATCAATTTAATGGATTAAATTGAAATATCAAATAAAATATTGAAATTATTGAATTGAATTTTTTTTCTTAAATTTTAAATTTTATTTCAATTTATCAATTTAATGGATTAAATTGAATTATCAAATATAATATTGAAATATTTTAATGAAATTATTTTTCATAAATTTTAAATTTTTATTCAATTTATCAATTTAATGGAATAAATTGAAATATCAAATAAAATATTGAAATAATTGAATTGAATTTTTTTTCTTAAATTTTAAATTTTATTTCAATTTATCAATTTAATGGATTAAATTGAATTATCAAATAAAATATTGAAATTATTGAATTAAATTTTTTTTCATAAATTTTAAAATTTTTTTTATTTTCACTTTTTAATCAATTTATCAATTTAATATATTAAATTGAATTATCAAATAATATATTGAAATTATTGAATTTAATTTTTTTTCATAAATTTTAAATTTTTTCCAGTTTATCAATTTAATGGATTAAATTGAAATATCAAATAAAATATTGAAATATTTTAATTTAATTTTTTTTCATAAATTTTAAATTTTTATTCAATTTATCAATTTAATGGATTAAATTGAATTATCAAATAAAATATTGAAATTATTGAATTTAATTTTTTTTCATAAATTTTAAAATTTTTTTTATTTTCACTTTTTAATCAATTTATCAATTAAATATATTAAAATGAATTATCAAATAAAATATTGAAATTATTGATTTTAATTTTTTTTCATAAATTTTAAAATTTTTTTTATTTTCACTTTTTAATCAATTTATCAATTTAATATATTAAATTGAATTATCAAATAAAATATTGAAATTATTGAATTTAATTTTTTTTCATAAATTTTAAATTTTTATTCAATTTATCAATTTAATGGATTAAATTGAATTATCAAATAAAATATTGAAATTATTGAATTTAATTTTTTTTCATAAATTTTAAAATTTTTTTTATTTTAAATTTTTATTCAATTTATCAATTTAATGGATTAAATTGAATTATCAAATAAAATATTGAAATTATTGAATTTAATTTTTTTTCATAAATTTTAAAATTTTTTTTATTTTCACTTTTTTTTCCAATTTATCAATTTAATGGATTAAATTGAAATATCAAATAATATATTGAAATTATTGAATTGAATTTTTTTTCTTAAATTTTAAATTTTATTTTAATTTATCAATTTAATGGATTAAATTGAATTATCAAATAAAATATTGAAATATTTTAATTTAATTTTTTTTCATAAATTTTAAATTTTTATTCAATTTATCAATTTAATGGATTAAATTGAATTATCAAATAAAATATTGAAATTATTGAATTTAATTTTTTTTCATAAATTTTAAAATTTTTTTTATTTTCACTTTTTTTTCCAATTTATCAATTTAATGGATTAAATTGAAATATCAAATAAAATATTGAAATATTTTAATTTAATTTTTTTTCATAAATTTTAAATTTTTATTCAATTTATCAATTTAATGGATTAAATTGAATTATCAAATAAAATATTGAAATTATTGAATTTAATTTTTTTTCATAAATTTTAATTTTTTTTTCAATCTATCAATTTAAAGGATTAAATTGAAATATCAAATAAAATATTGAAATTATTGAATTGAATTTTTTTTCTTAAATTTTAAATTTTATTTCAATTTATCAATTTAATGGATTAAATTGAAATATCAAATAAAATATTGAAATTATTGAATTGAATTTTTTTTCTTAAATTTTAAATTTTTTCCAATTTATCAATTTAATGGATTAAATTGAAATATCAAATAAAATATTGAAATATTTTAATTTAATTTTTTTTCATAAATTTTAAATTTTCATTCAATTTATCAATTTAATGGATTAAATTGAAATATCAAATAAAATATTGAAATTATTGAATTGAATTTTTTTTCTTAAATTTTAAATTTTATTTCAATTTATCAATTTAATGGATTAAATTGAATTATCAAATAAAATATTGAAATTATTGAATTTAATTTTTTTTCATAAATTTTAAAATTTTTCCAATTTATCAATTTAATGGATTAAATTGAAATATCAAATAAAATATTGAAATTATTGAATTGAATTTTTTTTCTTAAATTTTAAATTTTATTTTAATTTATCAATTTAATGGATTAAATTGAATTATCAAATAAAATATTGAAATTATTGAATTGAATTTTTTTTCATAAATTTTAAAATTTTTTTTATTTTCACTTTTTTTTCCAATTTCTCAATTTAATGGATTAAATTGAAATATCAAATAAAATATTGAAATTATTGAATTGAATTTTTTTTCTTAAATTTTAAATTTTTTCCAATTTATCAATTTAATGGATTAAATTGAAATATCAAATAAAATATTGAAATATTTTAATTTAATTTTTTTTCATAAATTTTAAATTTTTATTCAATTTATCAATTTAATGGATTAAATTGAATTATCAAATAAAATATTGAAATTATTGAATTTAATTTTTTTTCATAAATTTTAAAATTTTTTTTATTTTCACTTTTTTTTCCAATTTATCAATTTAATGGATTAAATTGAAATATCAAATAAAATATTGAAATTATTGAATTGAATTTTTTTTCTTAAATTTTAAATTTTTTCCAATTTATCAATTTAATGGATTAAATTGAAATATCAAATAAAATATTGAAATATTTTAATTTAATTTTTTTTCATAAATTTTAAATTTTTATTCAATTTATCAATTTAATGGATTAAATTGAATTATCAAATAAAATATTGAAATTATTGAATTTAATTTTTTTTCATAAATTTTAATTTTTTTTTCAATCTATCAATTTAAAGGATTAAATTGAAATATCAAATAAAATATTGAAATTATTGAATTGAATTTTTTTTCTTAAATTTTAAATTTTATTTCAATTTATCAATTTAATGGATTAAATTGAAATATCAAATAAAATATTGAAATTATTGAATTGAATTTTTTTTCATAAAATTCAATTTTTTTTTTAATTTATCATTTTAATGGATTAAATTGAAATATCAAATAAAATATTGAAATTATTGAATTTAATTTTTTTTCATAAATTTTAAAATTTTTTTTATTTTCACTTTTTAATCAATTTATCAATTTAATATATTAAATTGAATTATCAAATAAAATATTGAAATTATTGAATTTAATTTTTTTTCATAAATTTTAAATTTTTTCCAATTTATCAATTTAATGGATTAAATTGAAATATCAAATAAAATATTGAAATATTTTAATTTAATTTTTTTTCATAAATTTTAAATTTTTATTCAATTTATCAATTTAATGGATTAAATTGAATTATAAAATAAAATATTGAAATTATTGAATTTAATTTTTTTTCATAAATTTTAAAATTTTTTTTATTTTCACTTTTTAATCAATTTATCAATTTAATATATTAAAATGAATTATCAAATAAAATATTAAAATTATTGAATTTAATTTTTTTTCATAAATTTTAAAATTTTTTTTATTTTCACTTTTTAATCAATTTATCAATTTAATATATTAAATTGAATTATCAAATAAAATATTGAAATTATTGAATTTAATTTTTTTTCATAAATTTTAAATTTTTTCCAATTTATCAATTTAATGGATTAAATTGAAATATCAAATAAAATATTGAAATATTTTAATTTAATTTTTTTTCATAAATTTTAAATTTTTATTCAATTTATCAATTTAATGGATTAAATTGAATTATCAAATAAAATATTAATATAATTCAATTTAATTTTTTTTTTTTATATTCACTTTTTTTTTAATTTATCAATTTAATGCATTTAATTGAAATATCAAATAAAATATTGAAATTATTGAATATAATTTTTTTTCATAAAATTCAATTTTTTTTTTAATTTATCAATTTAATGGATAAAATTAAAATATCAAATAAAATATTGATATAATTCAATTTAATTTTTTTTCATAAATTTTAAAATTTTTTTTATTTTCACTTTTTTTTCCAATTTATCAATTTAATGGATTAAATTGAAATATCAAATAAAATATTGAAATATTTTAATTTAATTTTTTTTCATAAATTTTAAATTTTTATTCAATTTATCAATTTAATGGATTAAATTGAATTATCAAATAAAATATTGAAATTATTGAATTTAATTTTTTTTCATAAATTTTAAAATTTTTTTTATTTTCACTTTTTAATCAATTTATCAATTAAATATATTAAAATGAATTATCAAATAAAATATTGAAATTATTGAATTTAATTTTTTTTCATAAATTTTAAAATTTTTTTTATTTTCACTTTTTAATCAATTTATCAATTTAATATATTAAATTGAATTATCAAATAAAATATTGAAATTATTGAATTTAATTTTTTTTCATAAATTTTAAATTTTTTCCAATTTATCAATTTAATGGATTAAATTGAAATATCAAATAAAATATTGAAATATTTTAATTTAATTTTTTTTCATAAATTTTAAATTTTTATTCAATTTATCAATTTAATGGATTAAATTGAATTATCAAATAAAATATTGAAATTATTGAATTTAATTTTTTTTCATAAATTTTAAAATTTTTTTTATTTTAAATTTTTATTCAATTTATCAATTTAATGGATTAAATTGAATTATCAAATAAAATATTGAAATTATTGAATTTAATTTTTTTTCATAAATTTTAAAATTTTTTTTATTTTCACTTTTTTTTCCAATTTATCAATTTAATGGATTAAATTGAAATATCAAATAATATATTGAAATTATTGAATTGAATTTTTTGTCTTAAATTTTAAATTTTATTTTAATTTATCAATTTAATGGATTAAATTGAATTATCAAATAAAATATTGAAATTATTGAATTTAATTTTTTTTCATAAATTTTAAAATTTTTTTTATTATTACTTATTTTTCCAATTTATCAATTTAATGGATTAAATTGAATTATCAAATAAAATATTGAAATTATTGAATTTAATTTTTTTTCATAAATTTTAAAATTTTTTTTATTTTCACTTTTTTTTCCAATTTATCAATTTAATGGATTAAATTGAAATATCAAATAAAATATTGAAATATTTAAATTTAATTTTTTTTCATAAATTTTAAATTTTTATTCAATTTATCAATTTAATGGATTAAATTGAATTATCAAATAAAATATTGAAATTATTGAATTTAATTTTTTTTCATAAATTTTAAATTTTTTTTCAATCTATCAATTTAAAGGATTAAATTGAAATATCAAATAAAATATTGAAATATTTTAATTTAATTTTTTTTCATAAATTTTAAATTTTTATTCAATTTATCAATTTAATGGATTAAATTGAAATATCAAATAAAATATTGAAATTATTGAATTGAATTTTTTTTCTTAAATTTTAAATTTTATTTCAATTTATCAATTTAATGGATTAAATTGAATTATCAAATAAAATATTGAAATTATTGAATTTAATTTTTTTTCATAAATTTTAAAATTTTTCCAATTTATCAATTTAATGGATTAAATTGAAATATCAAATAAAATATTGAAATTATTGAATTGAATTTTTTTTCTTAAATTTTAAATTTTATTTTAATTTATCAATTTAATGGATTAAATTGAATTATCAAATAAAATATTGAAATTATTGAATTTAATTTTTTTTCATAAATTTTAAAATTTTTTTTATTATCACTTATTTTTCCAATTTATCAATTTAATGGATTAAATTGAATTATCAAATAAAATATTGAAATTATTGAATTTAATTTTTTTTCATAAATTTTAAAATTTTTTTTATTTTCACTTTTTTTTCCAATTTATCAATTTAATGGATTAAATTGAAATATCAAATAAAATATTGAAATTATTGAATTGAATTTTTTTTCTTAAATTTTAAATTTTTTCCAATTTATCAATTTAATGGATTAAATTGAAATATCAAATAAAATATTGAAATATTTTAATTTAATTTTTTTTCATAAATTTTAAATTTTTATTCAATTTATCAATTTAATGGATTAAATTGAATTATCAAATAAAATATTGAAATTATTGAATTTAATTTTTTTTCATAAATTTTAAAATTTTTTTTATTTTCACTTTTTTTTCCAATTTATCAATTTAATGGATTAAATTGAAATATCAAATAAAATATTGAAATTATTGAATTGAATTTTTTTTCTTAAATTTTAAATTTTTTCCAATTTATCAATTTAATGGATTAAATTGAAATATCAAATAAAATATTGAAATATTTTAATTTAATTTTTTTTC
Source organism: Sipha maydis (assembly GCA_034509805.1). Taxonomy (NCBI): domain Eukaryota; kingdom Metazoa; phylum Arthropoda; class Insecta; order Hemiptera; family Aphididae; genus Sipha; species Sipha maydis. Next base: position 33,877 of record JASXSY010002685.1, read on the forward strand.
ATAAATTTTAAATTTTTATTCAATTTATCAATTTAATGGATTAAATTGAATTATCAAATAAAATATTAATATAATTCAATTTAATTTTTTTTTTTTATATTCACTTTTTTTTTAATTTATCAATTTAATGCATTTAATTGAAATATCAAATAAAATATTGAAATTATTGAATATAATTTTTTTTCATAAAATTCAATTTTTTTTTTAATTTATCAATTTAATGGATAAAATTAAAATATCAAATAAAATATTGATATAATTCAATTTAATTTTTTTTCATAAATTTTAAAATTTTTTTTATTTTCACTTTTTTTTCCAATTTATCAATTTAATGGATTAAATTGAAATATCAAATAAAATATTGAAATATTTTAATTTAATTTTTTTTCATAAATTTTAAATTTTTATTCAATTTATCAATTTAATGGATTAAATTGAATTATCAAATAAAATATTGAAATTATTGAATTTAATTTTTTTTCATAAATTTTAAAATTTTTTTTATTTTCACTTTTTAATCAATTTATCAATTAAATATATTAAAATGAATTATCAAATAAAATATTGAAATTATTGAATTTAATTTTTTTTCATAAATTTTAAAATTTTTTTTATTTTCACTTTTTAATCAATTTATCAATTTAATATATTAAATTGAATTATCAAATAAAATATTGAAATTATTGAATTTAATTTTTTTTCATAAATTTTAAATTTTTATTCAATTTATCAATTTAATGGATTAAATTGAATTATCAAATAAAATATTGAAATTATTGAATTTAATTTTTTTTCATAAATTTTAAAATTTTTTTTATTTTAAATTTTTATTCAATTTATCAATTTAATGGATTAAATTGAATTATCAAATAAAATATTGAAATTATTGAATTTAATTTTTTTTCATAAATTTTAAAATTTTTTTTATTTTCACTTTTTTTTCCAATTTATCAATTTAATGGATTAAATTGAAATATCAAATAAAATATTGAAATTATTGAATTGAATTTTTTTTCTTAAATTTTAAATTTTTTCCAATTTATCAATTTAATGGATTAAATTGAAATATCAAATAATATATTGAAATTATTGAATTGAATTTTTTTTCTTAAATTTTAAATTTTATTTTAATTTATCAATTTAATGGATTAAATTGAATTATCAAATAAAATATTGAAATATTTTAATTTAATTTTTTTTCATAAATTTTAAATTTTTATTCAATTTATCAATTTAATGGATTAAATTGAATTATCAAATAAAATATTGAAATTATTGAATTTAATTTTTTTTCATAAATTTTAAAATTTTTTTTATTTTCACTTTTTTTTCCAATTTATCAATTTAATGGATTAAATTGAAATATCAAATAAAATATTGAAATATTTTAATTTAATTTTTTTTCATAAATTTTAAATTTTTATTCAATTTATCAATTTAATGGATTAAATTGAATTATCAAATAAAATATTGAAATTATTGAATTTAATTTTTTTTCATAAATTTTAATTTTTTTTTCAATCTATCAATTTAAAGGATTAAATTGAAATATCAAATAAAATATTGAAATTATTGAATTGAATTTTTTTTCTTAAATTTTAAATTTTTTCCAATTTATCAATTTAATGGATTAAATTGAAATATCAAATAAAATATTGAAATATTTTAATTTAATTTTTTTTCATAAATTTTAAATTTTTATTCAATTTATCAATTTAATGGATTAAATTGAATTATCAAATAAAATATTAATATAATTCAATTTAATTTTTTTTTTTTATATTCACTTTTTTTTTAATTTATCAATTTAATGCATTTAATTGAAATATCAAATAAAATATTGAAATTATTGAATATAATTTTTTTTCATAAAATTCAATTTTTTTTTTAATTTATCAATTTAATGGATAAAATTAAAATATCAAATAAAATATTGATATAATTCAATTTAATTTTTTTTCATAAATTTTAAAATTTTTTTTATTTTCACTTTTTTTTCCAATTTATCAATTTAATGGATTAAATTGAAATATCAAATAAAATATTGAAATATTTTAATTTAATTTTTTTTCATAAATTTTAAATTTTTATTCAATTTATCAATTTAATGGATTAAATTGAATTATCAAATAAAATATTGAAATTATTGAATTTAATTTTTTTTCATAAATTTTAAAATTTTTTTTATTTTCACTTTTTAATCAATTTATCAATTAAATATATTAAAATGAATTATCAAATAAAATATTGAAATTATTGAATTTAATTTTTTTTCATAAATTTTAAAATTTTTTTTATTTTCACTTTTTAATCAATTTATCAATTTAATATATTAAATTGAATTATCAAATAAAATATTGAAATTATTGAATTTAATTTTTTTTCATAAATTTTAAATTTTTATTCAATTTATCAATTTAATGGATTAAATTGAATTATCAAATAAAATATTGAAATTATTGAATTTAATTTTTTTTCATAAATTTTAAAATTTTTTTTATTTTAAATTTTTATTCAATTTATCAATTTAATGGATTAAATTGAATTATCAAATAAAATATTGAAATTATTGAATTTAATTTTTTTTCATAAATTTTAAAATTTTTTTTATTTTCACTTTTTTTTCCAATTTATCAATTTAATGGATTAAATTGAAATATCAAATAATATATTGAAATTATTGAATTGAATTTTTTTTCTTAAATTTTAAATTTTATTTTAATTTATCAATTTAATGGATTAAATTGAATTATCAAATAAAATATTGAAATATTTTAATTTAATTTTTTTTCATAAATTTTAAATTTTTATTCAATTTATCAATTTAATGGATTAAATTGAATTATCAAATAAAATATTGAAATTATTGAATTTAATTTTTTTTCATAAATTTTAAAATTTTTTTTATTTTCACTTTTTTTTCCAATTTATCAATTTAATGGATTAAATTGAAATATCAAATAAAATATTGAAATATTTTAATTTAATTTTTTTTCATAAATTTTAAATTTTTATTCAATTTATCAATTTAATGGATTAAATTGAATTATCAAATAAAATATTGAAATTATTGAATTTAATTTTTTTTCATAAATTTTAATTTTTTTTTCAATCTATCAATTTAAAGGATTAAATTGAAATATCAAATAAAATATTGAAATTATTGAATTGAATTTTTTTTCTTAAATTTTAAATTTTATTTCAATTTATCAATTTAATGGATTAAATTGAAATATCAAATAAAATATTGAAATTATTGAATTGAATTTTTTTTCTTAAATTTTAAATTTTTTCCAATTTATCAATTTAATGGATTAAATTGAAATATCAAATAAAATATTGAAATATTTTAATTTAATTTTTTTTCATAAATTTTAAATTTTTATTCAATTTATCAATTTAATGGATTAAATTGAAATATCAAATAAAATATTGAAATTATTGAATTGAATTTTTTTTCTTAAATTTTAAATTTTATTTCAATTTATCAATTTAATGGATTAAATTGAATTATCAAATAAAATATTGAAATTATTGAATTTAATTTTTTTTCATAAATTTTAAAATTTTTCCAATTTATCAATTTAATGGATTAAATTGAAATATCAAATAAAATATTGAAATTATTGAATTGAATTTTTTTTCTTAAATTTTAAATTTTATTTTAATTTATCAATTTAATGGATTAAATTGAATTATCAAATAAAATATTGAAATTATTGAATTGAATTTTTTTTTCATAAATTTTAAAATTTTTTTTATTTTCACTTTTTTTTCCAATTTCTCAATTTAATGGATTAAATTGAAATATCAAATAAAATATTGAAATTATTGAATTGAATTTTTTTTCTTAAATTTTAAATTTTTTCCAATTTATCAATTTAATGGATTAAATTGAAATATCAAATAAAATATTGAAATATTTTAATTTAATTTTTTTTCATAAATTTTAAATTTTTATTCAATTTATCAATTTAATGGATTAAATTGAATTATCAAATAAAATATTGAAATATTTTAATTTAATTTTTTTTCATAAATTTTAAATTTTTATTCAATTTATCAATTTAATGGATTAAATTGAATTATCAAATAAAATATTGAAATTATTGAATTTAATTTTTTTTCATAAATTTTAAAATTTTTTTTATTTTCACTTTTTTTTCCAATTTATCAATTTAATGGATTAAATTGAAATATCAAATAATATATTGAAATTATTGAATTGAATTTTTTTTCTTAAATTTTAAATTTTATTTTAATTTATCAATTTAATGGATTAAATTGAATTATCAAATAAAATATTGAAATATTTTAATTTAATTTTTTTTCATAAATTTTAAATTTTTATTCAATTTATCAATTTAATGGATTAAATTGAATTTTCAAATAAAATATTGAAATTATTGAATTTAATTTTTTTTCATAAATTTTAAATTTTTATTCCATTTATCAATTTAATGGATTAAATTGAATTATCAAATAAAATATTGAAATTATTGAATTTAATTTTTTTTCATAAATTTTAAAATTTTTTTTATTTTCACTTTTTAATCAATTTATCAATTAAATATATTAAAATGAATTATCAAATAAAATATTGAAATTATTGAATTTAATTTTTTTTCATAAATTTTAAAATTTTTTTTATTTTCACTTTTTAATCAATTTATCAATTTAATATATTAAATTGAATTATCAAATAAAATATTGAAATTATTGAATTTAATTTTTTTTCATAAATTTTAAATTTTTATTCAATTTATCAATTTAATGGATTAAATTGAATTATCAAATAAAATATTGAAATTATTGAATTTAATTTTTTTCATAAATTTTAAAATTTTTTTTATTTTAAATTTTTATTCAATTTATCAATTTAATGGATTAAATTGAATTATCAAATAAAATATTGAAATTATTGAATTTAATTTTTTTTCATAAATTTTAAAATTTTTTTTATTTTCACTTTTTTTTCCAATTTATCAATTTAATGGATTAAATTGAAATATCAAATAATATATTGAAATTATTGAATTGAATTTTTTTTCTTAAATTTTAAATTTTATTTTAATTTATCAATTTAATGGATTAAATTGAATTATCAAATAAAATATTGAAATTATTGAATTGAATTTTTTTTCTTAAATTTTAAATTTTATTTCAATTTATCAATTTAATGGATTAAATTGAAATATCAAATAAAATATTGAAATTATTGAATTGAATTTTTTTTCTTAAATTTTAAATTTTTTCCAATTTATCAATTTAATGGATTAAATTGAAATATCAAATAAAATATTGAAATATTTTAATTTAATTTTTTTTCATAAATTTTAAATTTTCATTCAATTTATCAATTTAATGGATTAAATTGAAATATCAAATAAAATATTGAAATTATTGAATTGAATTTTTTTTCTTAAATTTTAAATTTTATTTCAATTTATCAATTTAATGGATTAAATTGAATTATCAAATAAAATATTGAAATTATTGAATTTAATTTTTTTTCATAAATTTTAAAATTTTTCCAATTTATCAATTTAATGGATTAAATTGAAATATCAAATAAAATATTGAAATTATTGAATTGAATTTTTTTTCTTAAATTTTAAATTTTATTTTAATTTATCAATTTAATGGATTAAATTGAATTATCAAATAAAATATTGAAATTATTGAATTGAATTTTTTTTCATAAATTTTAAAATTTTTTTTATTTTCACTTTTTTTTCCAATTTCTCAATTTAATGGATTAAATTGAAATATCAAATAAAATATTGAAATTATTGAATTGAATTTTTTTTCTTAAATTTTAAATTTTTTCCAATTTATCAATTTAATGGATTAAATTGAAATATCAAATAAAATATTGAAATATTTTAATTTAATTTTTTTTCATAAATTTTAAATTTTTATTCAATTTATCAATTTAATGGATTAAATTGAATTATCAAATAAAATATTGAAATTATTGAATTTAATTTTTTTTCATAAATTTTAAAATTTTTTTTATTTTCACTTTTTTTTCCAATTTATCAATTTAATGGATTAAATTGAAATATCAAATAAAATATTGAAATTATTGAATTGAATTTTTTTTCTTAAATTTTAAATTTTTTCCAATTTATCAATTTAATGGATTAAATTGAAAT